>JAWPHD010007517.1:0-127909 GCA_037043455.1 Cyrtodaria siliqua | reverse complement strand
GTGTTGAGTAAGTTTGAGGTTAGATTAGGTTATTATTAGTTGGTGTTTTGGGTGAGTTGAGTGGTGAGGGTTTTGTTTATGATTGTATGGGTTGTGGGGTTTATGTATATTGTAGGGGGTTGGGGTTGTTATGTGTATTGTAGGGGGGTGTTGTTTTATGTATATTGTTGTTTGGTGGGGTTGTATGTATGATTGTAGTGGGGTTGGGGTGTTGTATGTTATGATTGTAGGGGTAGGTTTGTATGGTATGATTGTAGGGGTGTGGGTTTATTAATGATTGTTAGGGTGGTTGTGGGTGTATGTAGATTGTAGGGGGTAGGGTTGTTATGTATGATTGTAGGGGTGGGGGTTTATGTATTTGTAGGGTGTGGGGGTGTTGTAGGTTGATTAGGGTGTGGTGTTGTATATGTATGATGTGTATGGGTGGGGTTGTATGTATGATTGTAGGGGTGGGGATTTATGTATGGTTGTAGGGGGTGGTATTTATGTTGTAGGGGGTGGGTATTGTATGTATTATTGTAGGGAGGTGGTATTGTATGTTGATTGTGGGGGGGGGTATTTTGTGTTGATTAATGTGGGGTGGTATTTTAGTGTTTGATTGAGGGGGATGTTGTGGTTATGGGTTGATTGGGTTTTTGATGGGATTTAGGGTGTGTTGGGTGGATTTTATATGTGTTTTGTGTATTGTGATGGAGTTGAGGGAGGTTTGGGAGTTATATGGGTTTTTTTGTGTTTGTTTAGGGTTGTTTTAGGGGAATTTGTATAGGGTTGGGGGGTTGGTTGGGTGATAGATGTGTTTTGTTGATAAGGATTTGGGTTTGATTGTTGATGGTGGGTAGGGTTGTTGGGGGGGATTTAAGTTTGTTGGGGTTAATGGGGTTGGTTGTGGAGGGGGTGGTGGAGGAGGGTGGAGTAATGTTGTGGGGTTTGTTGGTTGTGGATTTGTTATTTAGTGGTGTTTGTGGATTTTGTGAGGGGTGTAGGGGGTTAGTTGGAGGTGTTTGGTGGTTGTTTGGTGAATTTGATGTGTTTTTTTTTGTGGGTTGAGGTGGTTTTTGATGTTGGTGGAGGGTGGGGGGAAGGGGTGATATGGTATGGTGAGGTGGAGGTGATTTATATTATTGAGGGTGTATTGGGTGATGGGTTTGTGTTGGGGGTTGTTTTGAGAGAATGTATGTTGGGGGGGGTGGGTTTTATGTTGTGTGAGTGGTGAAATTTATTTTGGTTATGGAATGTATTTATGAATGGGTATGGTTTTTTTTTTGTGGATTTTGGAAGTTGTTTTGGAGATTAGTTTGTTGTGGATATGAGGAGGATTTTATTGTAATTGGTTGAGGATCAATATTGTGTATTGTGTTGATAGATGAATAAATTATTTGATATGTGTTGGATTTGGTGTGTGATTGTGTATTTGTATTTTGTTATGTTATATCGGGTTTGTGTGGGGTGGTAAAGTAATGGTAGATGTTGATGAGATGCTAGGCTGAAAAGTTAATTTTTGGAGTTGTTGGTATCTGTCGATTTAGTTGTGTTGTTTTGAAAGGTATTTTACATCATTTTTAGGCACATTTTTAGGCACAATGACGTCGATTTTTTTGTGGTAGAGGAAGACACACATTTTTCCTGGGTAGATCCAGTATTTTATAACACCTCACTTACAAGTTTAGCTCCTGGTGGGATTCACACCTGCAGCGGTGAGAGGCAAGAAGGTTTACAACGCAATGTCGTTAACCCCTCAACCAGCATGGAGAGATAAACATTTTTGTTACGATTTAATGCAGCCCAGAGATTAATAATTTACTAATAAATGCAGCGTTGAATAATTATTACTAATAATGCAGCAAGGAGATATAAATATTTTACTAATAATTAGTATAATTAGGATAAGCAGTGGCTCTGCTCTTGCCCAGGAACCATTTAAAGCCTTTATGTGTATCTTTCATTTAGTTTGTTTGTTTGAAAGGTATTTTACATCATTTTTAGCACATTTTAGGCACAATGACGTCGATTTTTTTGTGGTAGAGGAAGACACACCATTTTTCCTGGGTAGATCCAGTATTTTATACCACCTCACTTACAAGTTTAGCTCCTGGTGGGATTCACACCTGCAGCGGTGAGAGGCAAGAAGGTTTACAACGCAATGTCGTTAACCCCTCAACCAGCATGGAGAGATAAACATTTTTGTTACGATTTAATGCAGCCCAGAGATTAATAATTTACTAATAAATGCAGCGTTGAATAATTATTACTAATAATGCAGCAAGGAGATATAAATATTTTACTAATAAATTTAACAAATTTGTAAATTTTCAATTGTCAATGGTAAATAATGCAAACATAAGTCTGATAACATTTCCCCCTATTTCTGAGACCAATCTCCCAGCCTGTCAGAAAGTGGCAGCTACATGTGTGGTTGAATTGATCCATCAAAACAGTAAGTTAAATTAACTGATTTATGTTACCAATCCATATTGCACTTTTTATGTCCTGAAATATTTTTATTTAAAATAATAAAATCCATTTCCTACAAAACACTGACGTACAATTTACGATAGACACACATAAGCATAAAGACCACTCTCCTGTGACAAAACAAAAATATATCAATTAAACATAAAACCAATTGCGCATGTTTTCCTGTTAAAAGAGTTCTGGTATAAATCCCAGTTTTGCTCTAAAACTTTGCAAATAAAAAATGATATTGCATGTTTTTGTGTCTATTTTTTTTAAAATACAGCTGAATTGGATTTTACAGCGCACCAACACAAAAAGGTTATACGGCACCAACAGGAATGAACATTCTAGTTCCACCCTTCATTACATTTACCTTAAGATACAAAATGAGAATGGGCCTAGAACCTTCTCACATGCAGAATTGCTGTCAATTCTGTTGTAAACATTCTATTTTTTTTGCTGGAGCCACGATCTTTGTTTTCTGACACCACTCAAGTACCACTAGAAACAATATAGGGATCCTGATGAAGACCTTTACTGAACATGAAAAGAATGACAAAATGAAAATGATTTCGGGGGTGATTTTACCCCTCTGTCTGTATAAGCATTGGCCCTATTCTTGCATGTGAACCCATACAGAACTACCTGTTTTCAGTGTTATCAGATAACATTAATTTTGAATATCATGATGTCCTTCACTTACAGAAGCTGTGCAATTAACTTAATATTGCGCACAGCTCTGGAAGAAAAACAGACCACTCTAATTGTCATGTATAATATGTTATTTTTATAAGGTGGAAAATGCCTATTAATTAAACCATGAAATATAAAAGTAAACAAATTATTCGAAAATCTTAATAATAACTTGGGTAATTCTGTATTCCAATCAACTGAACAGAATACTACAATGTACTTTTTATACTGCCTTATGACATACTGTGAAATCATTAATATTCGTTGGGGATTCAATTTCGTGGATTTCACGGTTGACCCGAACCACGAAATCAAATCCCCACGAATGTTGAATGCCCAGAAGTTTGAATAATCAAAAATCAGAACTGCGCGAATTTACGTCCCCCTCGAAATTGTCTTTTTAGAAAGAACCGCGAAATTTAATGCCCACGAAATTAAATGATTCCACAGTAGTGAACCTCATGTGAGCTAATGTACTACTACATTGTGCACTATTAAACAGTGCTTACGCACACAACTAATATAAATGGTCTATTTATGGTACCAATATTGCTAACATTAAAACAGTTGTGAACATAGGTTAAAACTGGTCGCATATTAAAACAGAGATGGTTTTTCAGATCAGTTGTTTCTATCGACCCAGGAAGACATCTGTTCTGCTGAAATAAGAATTTGGCGATAATATAAAGTCACAGCACGAAGTCAGTATCAGCTTCGTTATGGATTAAAGTAAACATAACTTCTATGTTCAACAGATAAAACAAATATAATCATGGCACATTTGGCAATTAATGCGTTCTCGTTCAACATGACTTTTCTTGATTCCATAAAAGTGTATAACAGTGTACACAGAATTATTCAAGCATCTAATAACAGACAGAAACTTATTGATTTTAACAAATAAACCAAATGTAGGTTGTAATTGTTTAATTAAAAAAATGATTTACAGTTTTATATATGTACACAAATCATAGTTAAATTTGCTGAAATGTACACAAATCATAGTTAAATTTGTATAAATGTACACAAATCAAAGTTAAATTTGTATAAATGTACACAAATCAAAGTTAAATTTGAAATTATAACAGGCAATTAAACATACTAATACAAAACTAACTTGAAACAAAACAAACAAATGCATAACCTAATATTGAGCACTATGAAGTATAAAATGCAAATAAATACAATAACATTATTATAAAATAAAACATAAGTGAATTATACGATAAATTACAAGCACTGTTTTCCAGTCTGAGATACAACCTTGTAATGACAGAGGTGATTATAAAGCTGTCATGATAGGAATTGTTTTTATCTTAAATGGACACACTTCCAACTTTTTAAAGCCGCTTTTTTTGAATATTTAATTTGACTATTTTAAATGATATTTAATAATTGCTAAAACAGTTCCAAATTATTAATTGCTGAAAATGAAATATAATTTAAGTACCAACTATGTTTATGAAGTAAATATTTATAAATCCAATTTTTATTAACATATTAAACTGTAAAGTCGAAATGACATTAAATAAATTAGTGAATTATTAAACATACTTCAAGTTTGCCACAGCTTGTAATAATACTATACGGTTACTTCCTAGCACTGTTATTACACAACACAACCAGACAACAACAATTTATTGTTCTCTATATTTTGAATTATTTCTTGCTACAAAGAGCATAGCCATACATCAGTGAAATATTTAATACAAATATATAAATTCAAATGTTTGGCTAGATAATCCACCAAGCCATTCAGAGATTATTAATCAGAAATTTCAAGTAAAACAAAGGAAAGCCACAAAAAATGCTACATTTATGTCACAGTTCCCTTTTCTTGTATAAATAGAGGTGAGGGTGAAGCGATTAAATTGAAACTGATTTGGGTTTTAATGGACTCCGGCACACAATAGATGTTTGCACCAACAAGACCCTGCTCCCTCCAGCTACAAACAGACTAAATTACCCAGAATAGAACCATCATCAAATTATGCTGTATGTTCTCCATTTATAAAAGGTGACATCACTTGGGTAAGCTAATTCACTCAACACTGAGGAATCGGTAGAGAACAATTTCAAATCAATTCATTTTGAAAATAAAATACTTCAAAGAATTATATTGATAATTTCTACGGACAAACTACGAGTCCTCAGTTCAACTATCATTCAATTACTCAAAATTAAGTACTATTCTATGGTTCAGCTACAATTTTAAGGTTCAGTTACATTTCTACGGTTCAACTACATTTCTATGGTTTAAGTACAATTCCATTGTGCCCTTTGTACCGTTTACATCTCCAGGAAATACAAATAAAAACATTACATAGCACAGTAATGAATGATGTATCAAACAATATCTCAGTAATTTGTTTTGAAATGTGTTAAAACTGTTTTTATTATTACAATTTTCAAATATTCAAACTGAATACTGATTGGGAAAGCTAGCGAGTATTTTAAGTCGGGATTGCTACAATTCCCTGTATTTAATGAGTTGTTTACACATGAAGCATGTACACACTGCAAATTATAAGAATCTTTATGGGTATCCGGTGAAAATCAGCAATTCCAACACGAGGTGTAATTGTTTTTACCGGAACCGAGGCTCTGCAGAGGATTAAAACAGTTATACCGAGGGTTGGAATTTTCCTATATGAACCGGATACCCATGATTGATTACTTTTCTTGCATACCATTTACATTCTGTGCATTGACGTTGCAAACTATTAACGTTTTGCATCTTTATTTACACAACGACGTCATACAACTGTCATTGTTTTTATCAGCACACAACTTTATCTCGCCCCATGTGCAAGATCTGGCTTACCATCACCCATGTAAAACACGGATAACCTTATCCAGTATGCAAGAAAAATAAGTTAATAAATAACATAATCATGACATTTATAGAGTTATGAGTATATGTCTGTGGAGTTGGTTGATAGTATATTGTTTAGTATAGTATATGTCTGTGGAGTTAGTTGATTGTATATTGTCTAGTATAGCGACATACCAGGCTTGGATGGTATTCTAACTTGCAAAAATGGTTACATGGATTAAAAAGTGGGTGGTCTATATAAGCTGCATGGCATCCAACACCACAAAAATGCCATTTCTATTTTCGCGACCAGAATGGTCACAGGGAAAATGCGTCTTTTTTATTTCACTGATAGAATGTTGCGAGTGTAGGACAAACCCTCCACTCCCCACCCACCCCTGCAAAATCTGACATACCTGGACAAAATCCCTGCTGATTAAAAATATATAAGCTGAACAGCATCCATCACCACAAAAATGCCATTTCTATTTTCGCGACCAGGATGGTCACATGGAAAATGCCCCTTTTTTTATTTCACTGATAGAATGATGCAAGTGTAGGACAAACACCGCCACTCACCACCCACCCCTGCAAAATCTGACATACCTGGACAAAATCCCTGCTGATTAAAAATCTAATATTTTGACATTGTATTTTAACAAAATCTAACAAACATTTATTTTGATGTTATATTATATCTAAATAAGATGATAATTACGGAATAAATCTAAGTAAAATAAAAATAAATAAATATGTTATGAAATTTCATATGAACCTTTGCCGCGACTTTGTCTCCATGTGGTGAACCTCTCTGTCAAATATCTCTTTCATCCAATCATTCATTCTTGAGTTATGGCCCGGACAAGAGTTTGACCTTCGTCCCAACTTTGACCCTAGGTTGGTGGGATTGTACACGACATATCATTTTAATGTGGTTAACCTTCCTGAAAAATATCGTTTTTATCCAATCATTCTTAGCAGTTATGTCCCGGACAGGAAAGTTCAACGGACGAACGGGTCGAACAACCTTAACACCATAAGTGTCCACTCCTCCACCTTGGGAGGAAAAATGAGGTCAAACACAAAAAGCTACATGACTGAGTTTTAAACAAACATTGCTATAAATGGGCTAAATTCAAAATAAACACAGTTATTAAAAACAAACATGTCTAGATGGCGGAATTAAAAATTAACTGCTTTTCACAAGCCACACAAAACAAATTTTCGTAGGTTGTGCTTTTCACAAGCTACACAAAATTAATTTTCATAAGTTAAAATATTCAATATTGAACATAAATATTGGAAATTATCAGATTAGTTTTTGATGCCTTTTCTACAAAAATAATTTCAAAGTTATCTTTAAAACCAAAAATGCCTAAAATAATTTTGGTGAGCCTGCTAAATGTTATTCTATTCTGTGCCATCTAATTATTTTTTTTACCTGACACTTTAAGCTGCTTCGAAAATAAATAAGGTTAGTTGTCAGCGCAGTATGTCAATAAATGGATGGAATCTTCCGTGAGATGATTTTAAAAGTGAGTTTCGAGAAACATACACTTTTCTATGACTAGTAATATACTTATTAAACAATGCCCTGAATTGATCTCCTGCAATATCATATATATGTTTTATATAAAATCTAAATTTTAACTACATGTGTGTTACATCTACAGAAATAAAGCAATGATGTAGGTGAAACATTACTATAGTATTGTATAATATTATGTATAAATACAAGCACATATTGTATTCACACATACCTCATTTTCACCAGACCGCTACAAAGCTGCAAATTCATAAAACATCATGCATATTGTGTTAAATTTGTGTCACTTATTCATAGTTAAATTTGTGACACTTATTCATAGTTAAGGGACACATGGCAATCTTGAAATATATATTGAGCTATTAAAAAAGATTAATTTTCTCGACATAAAGATGCGTAAAAATATTAAAATATTGGGAGATAAACACTGGAATTTACATTTCTTTATCAATTTATCTGCCTTGGACTATAAACCTTAGAAATACACACGCCCTTTTAATAGTCAATAAATACTTCCAGACTGCCGTGGGTTTAAGTAAAGAGATTAATGGTTTAATGGTAATTTGACACGACTGCAGGTTTAATGGTAATTTGACACAGCTGCAGGTTTAATGGTAATTTGACACAACTGCAGGTTTAATGGTAATTTGACATGATTGCAGGTTTAATGGTAATTTGACATGACTGCACGTTTAATGGTAATTTGACATGACTGTAGCTTTAATGGTAATTTGACACGATTGCAGACAATTATGTATACAGTTATCCTTACTGAAATATTGTAGGTTATAATCATGATCCTATACAAAGTGTCCAAATTATTATTTGGGGCGCTCGTTTCAGCCAAAGGTTTTTCAGCTGTAACATGAGTAATTTAAACATACATACATAAATTATATATCAATCAAAAAATAAAAAATATTTTTGATAATTACTCTGCAAAATTGGTAAGGTCGTTAACATTTCAGATCACAAACTGAGTGAATCAGATTTAATGGTTCTGAGGAAAGGTATACATTTTATACCCACTCCACACGAACCTGATATGTCAGCTATTTTTCAAGATCTGTCAGATTTTTGTCGTAGATTACGTTTAATAAAATTAAATTTCTCTGATCATGAAAAACAAGAGGAAAATTTAGATTCTAAAGTAGAACAAACTTTCCACACTAAATCTAATTGGACACCCCCAAAGGGGGAAGACCCCTGTTTAGACGCCTTCATTCAAACCACAATGAAAAACTTCTTTAAACTTGAAACAGAAAATCCTGTGAAAAGAATCTGACTGACATTGAGAGAAAAGCTCTGTATGAACTACAAAACAATAACAGAATCGTGCAATCTGCAATCGTAGTCATTAACTCAACAGATTACCAACAAATGGTACGAAAACACCTCTTGAATGAAAACTTCTATTGCAAAACTAACAAAGACCTAACTGAACATCACAACAATATGGTAAACCAAACATTGACAAAAATGACCGATAAAGGTGAAATTTCGGACTTTGTCTAAGAGGCTTGACAAACGATAAACCTAAAACTCCCCAGATTTATGTATTACCAAAAATTCATAAAGAAAAAATCAATGGTACGTACCCAAGCAGACCGATTATTAGTGGCATTGGGAGTGCAACTGAGAAAAGCAGTCACTTTGTAGACAAACACATAAAACCATTTGTTCCATTGATAGAGATACAACCAATTTCATCTCAAAAATAGAGAGCATTGACAATCTACCAGACCAGTTCTATCTGGTAAAACTCGACATAACTTCCCTTTATACAAATATCCCAAATCTCGAAGGTACCGTAGCAGTAGCTAGAACTCTAGCCAGACACAAACCAAAATACAAGGTTAGCAATTCAAACATCCTACAACTCCTAAAACTGGTCCTGAACTGCAACAACTTTGATTTCAATGGCAAACACTACCTTCAAATCGGAGGCACTGCAATGGGTACTCGTTTAGCACCCTCCTACGCAAACATCTTCATGGGTGAACTCGAAGAAAAATGTTTATGTAACGCAACCCATAAACCACACACCTATAAACGGTTGATTGATGACATATTCATAATCTGGACACACAGTCTCAAACTTCTATACGAGTTCATAGATTATTTGAATCAAGCACACAAAAGCATCAAATTCACATCCGAAATATCGGAGAAAGAAATCTCATTCCTAGATACAACAGTATACAGGACCAAAGGCAACAAGTCAGCCATACAATTATTCACCAAAGAGACAGACACTCACTCTTATCTTGAATTTATATCCTCCCATCCGAAGAAAATGAAAACGTCAAACCCATACGGTCAATTTCTAAGGTTAAACGCAACTGCACGTCAGATCTCGACTTCGAGGAAAATGCTCTTAAAACAAAGGAGTACTACCTTATGCAAGGCTACCCTGAGGAACTTTTAAATACACACTTAGAGAAAACCAGATTTAAAAATAAAACCGAACTATTAAAGCCGTTGGGAAAAAGTAAGATTTCGACAAGAATACCATTTGTAGTAACATACAATCCCCGCAACCCTAAACTGAAGGAACTTAAAATGACAAACTGGCCCATCCTCCAACATTCATTTATGTCTGTTTTGAAAAAGATGTTGAGGCAAACTCTGACTCTGAGTTCATCTCTACTTCACGGTTAGTGTCCATTTGCAAATATTTTATGCGGTTTAGTACATTTTACAAATTAAATTATTTAGTTGGCAAAAAATATGACCGTTTCTATTTTTTGAAAAAAAAATTTCTATCCCACCCCTTCATTTTAATGAATTTTCATGGATCTGTACTGTCAACAATGCTTTTTGGCTGCATGGTTGCATGAAAATGACCTGTAAAGATGGCACAAACAATATCTAATAAAAAAATACATTAAATAGTACAGTTACAGGCAATCTTGTGTAAAACATGGCATGTCCCTAAAAATGGAGTTGAGGAGGATAGTCTCAGTATTATTTTTTTTGTCATTTTTAAACAGAAAAGTTGCATTTTCTTGATGGTTTCACATACAGAAACTGCTGAATAATGTTAATTAATCCATTTGAAGGCAGATTTTGAATATATACAAAAACAGTGGCATTTTTATGGTAAAATCTGCTATTTTGACCCCTGAAAATCACAAATATCATTTTTCAGTAGAAATTATTTTCAAGATAGCCTCAACTGGTTGGATATCACATGTTATGGATGAAATCAATTCAAAATCACTTTATTTGAAACAAAAAAATTCGAACGGTTGTCAAGATATGGCATTTTGAAGATTCCAGATTTGCGCGTAAAAATCGCATGAATTTAACTTCAGCCAAAGCCCTTTAAAGCCCTCATATTTTGAGGAAAAGGATTTTTTACTATAAACAAAAGACACCATTTTCCTCAGAATGAATGTATGAAACAATTTAGCCAGAAAAAACAAAACTTCAGTCAGGTCTGAATGTCAATCTAGGTCAGATACCACTATTGATTTGGGGCTTCTGATTGGTTGAAAAAGTATAGGGTCTATTACGGCACATAGTCAATAGAGGAATGCTCAGACAGACAGTGTCCCAATATCAACAAATGACATAGAAAACAAGAATGTGATAAGTGCACCAAAGATCCATAAATATAAATATAGAACACTTTGGAGATCTGTACAAGTAGCTTTAAAGTTAATAATATATATTTCAGAACCTTTGCATACTTTCTTAGACAAAGTAAGGTCATGTTTGAATAATTTTTGCTTTCCTAAATATAAACAGACCCAAATGAATCTTGTTTTACTGATCAGCCAACATCATCACAAGATATCATCAAATGCAGCCACATTTAAAAACTGTATTGATATTACTTTTGCTTCTTACTTTCATAAAAAAATATCGGATGGAGAATAGACAAAATATATTTTAACATGACCTTTTCAGCTCTGAAATCAATGAATGGCAGTATGTCAGCACAATCTGTATTTGACCCTCTCCGAAGCAAACATGAACGACACGTGACTGGATACAATACCAAATACTAGATCGTCGGCCATCAAATAATAAATGCTCACCACTGATTATTTCTGATGGCTCAATCAAACATGAAAGCCAAGAGATGTAACCAGTATCTTAATAATTATCATTAACTGTCAGTTTAAAAAAAGAGATAAAAATATACATACTATTATTATTTAATCTATCAAATACCTTGCTTCTTTAATAATGGGTTTTAGGGGCAGAGGTGTTTATAAATGGCACGTAATAGCATGCCCCTAAAACCTTTTAACAAATGTAACTAGAACGATTTCGACGGCACGCCATCACAAAACAACCACGTTTTCTTAACACAGGTCAATTCCCTTTAACCTTGTATCCATTTTACATATAATTGTTTTGATCGTTCTTTGATACTCAGATCAGAAATAGTATTATTTATGCTTTTCTGTATACATGTATGACGCTATGAATGAATAAAACATTTTTTAGGGTATTTGTGAATTTGTGAACTTCTGACCCCTATCCCAGAGTTCACTGATATTCCCAAAATCATTACATTTTATTGAGAAAGAAAAATAGACATTTGACCGAATTTACCACGGACGGACGAATGGAGGCGATTTTAATATACCCCTTTTTTTCAAAAACGTGGGTATAAAAAGTACCTGTGGTTTTAGACCAGTACCCAGTATTTTAATTCCCGAAAATGTCATGAGCAAACTTACACTATCAGAAGAAACATATTGTGTTTTGTGTTTATAGAACAGGCTAAGCATTTACACTTTTTCATTTTACACATTTTTATCTCTCCAATGCTACAACAATATGCATCCTAAACGTAGACAATCACACCATCGTAGCCACATCAATTTACCAGCAGAAGCATGTACTCCTACCAATAAAACTCTAGATATGACCATGGATAACGCAATTATATGCTATTAGTGTACTATACGAATACAATTTAATAATATAAACTCCACCTACCTATCCCAGCATACCTAAAACTTTTAAAAGATTAAAAAACAATTTACCATAAACTGTCATAAAATTGGAGGAAACAGGACCTGAAATTCGGATAAAATGGGATTAATAGGCTGATAAAAAGTTAATTGCTGTTTTTTGTTGTTGCAGGTTTCTTTAAAAAGTGTTTTTCCCAGTCTGAAACCTATGATGCGTGACTGTCAATTTAATTTAATTGGGGATAATTGCCAATGCTGTAGATTGACTTGACCAAGATGGTACAACTCTTACTGGAAAATAACTCCGGGAGACAACTCTTACACGGCCGACTCAAACGTTATGGATTTACGATACGGATGCTGTGCTGGCAATGGAAGATTGGGCGGAATACCAGGGCTCATGGGGCTGGGGATGCTGACATGAGATGGGGTGGGGTACCTGAAGTCTTCAAACGTTGGAGATTGGGCATTAGTAGTAGCTGTTGGACTGGTGGGGCTGAGGGGTCCTGCTTCTGTGCGGGATCTGTGCCGTTTCAATGAAAACCTTATAGGGGAAATAACTGGGAAGCCTGGACTGCTCTCCGAGCTAGGGGAACTCGGAGAGGAACTGTGACTCCAATTATTACGGAGCTTATTAAAAAGTTTTTTGGGTCTGATTTTCTTGGAACTTGTACTAGGGGAGGTAACTTGCGAGGATGGAGATTTAGGATGAGAGTTGTCTAAAACTGATCCTTGGTGAGAGCTACCGGTATTTGTAGAGTCCGACTCCTCCAGAGGAATACAGTCCATTTCATCCTCATCCGGACGGATCACTCCCACTTCATATGCCACTATGGATGCGTGGTCCAACTTGCCCGGAGCTTCCGACATTTTTGAAACAATCTCAGAGTCTCGTCGCGTTTTGTCCTTCTGAGAGAGTCGCTTGCGAGTATATAAATCTGGATTTTCTAACACTTTTCTTTTCTTGTCAGTTATCATTAAAGCATGTTGGACAATAGCACTACACAGATCCTGAGCTGACACTTGGTCTTCTGTTACCAGCTCGTGCTCGTGAACAATCCGTTCCATTTCCTTCATGGCGTATAAATGTCGCTCCTTTGGCTCCATTTCTGGTTTGCCCGTGTTATTGGTAGCAGTTGAGGTAGACTGCTCAGGGCTAGAATGGTTACCAAAGTTACTATCAGAGTTTTCAGCATCATTTGATTTAGAATTGTCAAGTTTTGCCACGGCTACTTTTGTTACAACTGGGTCATAATTATCTGAAATTCCGTCTGTGGTGAGGAACACCATATCCTCCTTGTTAACAAAGCTGATACCATATGTCATGTTGTGTAATTCTGGATTGACACCATCCACAGGGCCCAGGGCTCCTCCCGCATCTCTAATGTCCCTGACAAGAGAGACGTCATGTGAACCTTGTGTCACCTCACGTATACCTGTTATATAAAGGAGAATTAGAAAATGTTTCCAAGCAAAGTATAGTAAATATAGATATAAAAATTGAACAGGAAAAGCAGCATTCAAGGACGACAACCACAAACACACACAGAAACAAAGAACACATTTAAAGAGACTGCATACATGTAATTCATATTTTCTATCTTTAGTAATATTTTTGGTACATCAGCGATTTTTTCCACACTTTTGGGAATGGTACCGGTACCCATTCAATTGGAAAATTCACGGCGTTGTCTTAATTTGGGAATTTTTCACTATCAAACAAAAGCAATATTGTATGCTTAAATACATTGCAAACACATTACAATGTATACATTCTCTTGTAGTATTTCATTACCCTCACCTAAAAGAATATAGTTCCCACTTCTTTTCTTTAAATAAAGTTTGTAATATTTAAAAAAAAAAGAAAATGTTTTTTTCTGATTGGGATTTTTTTCACTCCAATTTGGAAAAAAACCATACTTTTTGCCATTGGGAATGGTACCGTTTTTCGGTACCACTTATATAAGGGTAAAAAACACAGTACATAATTTGTAAATAAGTCATGTATAGGTGAATGAATGAATTGGTAACTAAGTGATGTATAGGCAAACAAGATTTTCTGTAATTCCGTATTCAATTGCATGTTTTTCCATTATGTTAGTACAAATTATTAGTTCTATAAAAACAGAAACTTTCCACCAGACCTTTTTCATGAACAAGAGGGCCAAGGAGGCATAAGGATGTTCTACTTGTTATTTTACGGTCATACATGTTGCGAGGAAGTGATGTATGCATTCTTTTCATTAGATTTGCATACATTAGGCATCACTGAAATCTTCGAGCAGTATCAGAAAATAGTTTAATGCTCTTTTCATAGAACGTCTGAATAATAATAAAAAAAACTACATAGGAGCCAATTTAATAGGCTATAGGAGCCAATTTAATAGGCTATATCAGGGAAGAATAGTTTTTTCCCACTATTTTATATGATGTCCAACTCTTATTTGCCTTTATAGCTCATAGTATGCTCCATCACCAAACCGATGAATCTGAATTGATAGTTATATGACTTCATATATGATGCACGACACAATATCAACACAAACTTCAAGTTTCATCCCATTAAGCTGTTAAGGAGTTATAGACTCGGCACACAAAATGCATTACCTTTCAGGGCTGCCTCTAATTTTTGAAACAGGTGGCTACTTTGATTTGACAGGCAGCTACCATTAGTGATCGAGCAAAGCGCGAGAGGTTGTTAGGGGGTCTGCGGGCATTCTCCCAAGCGGATAAGCATAAGGTCTAATTACATGAATTCTCCTGTTTTAGGTGCTAATTAAGGTCAGGATTTTTAGTTATTTCATGATTCTTTCAGATGATGAAATAATTTCATAATAATTTACTCTGATTTAAAAAAAAAAAAAAAAAAAAAAATGTTTACAGCCAGCTCCAAATTCAAAACAGACGGCGAATATAGCTCGCTGCCGGCTATTAGAGACAGCCCTGCCTTTACCCGTGACCTTGACCTTTAACATAAGATCCCAAATTTGGGACATGATACATTGTCTATTAATGATACATAAACACAAACACATTCATCCCATTATATGAAACGGTTTAGGAGTTAATTGGCATAACATAAAAAATGCATAAACGTTGAACATGTGACCATGAATTTATTTAGTAATCATGGTAATGGAGTCGACACAAATAATGAATGACCTTGACCAATGGTTTTGGGAAGACACACCATTTATTGATGATACCGGTATATAGAATTAGTTTTCTTCCTATTATATCAAGCAGTGTAGGAGTTAATATGTCCATTATTGAAACACAAACACATAAAGTTTCATTTCATTATCTGAAGAGGTTAAGATCTGACAATAACAATTTTCAAAGTAGTAGCAATAACTTTGAAAAATGTGAACCAATTTTGCTCATCCAAGATCTTATTGAATAACTAGATAGGTGCTCTCTGGAACACGTGTTGAATGTGGAGGACTTGTCCAGGGACTAATGTCATTAAGTGTAGATATGCAAAGTTCGGTGAAGATAGGAATGATAAGTAATCTAGAAAGCCATAACCTGCATGACAAGCCCTATGGTGAAGTAGTCCAGATTTTTGATTTGGCCGACATTAATTTCAATCCCATGAGATATTCGTTCCTTACATACTTAATATTTAATTTAATTAATGCCATTAACAGTTGGGGATGCATGTTGTAGCGGAGATCGGACATATATTTATTCAAAATAGGTCACAGCAACCCAAAATTGCTCATGATGTTAGGAACATTGTGGCGACGTTTGGTGGAAATCCTGCATGTCGTAGCAGAGAATGGACGTGACCTATATTTTGCCCGAAGTAGATCACAGCAATTCTAAATTTTGCAAAGGATGTTAGAAAGGAACATTCTGGAATGCATAAAAGGAACATTCTGATGCAGTTTGGTGAATATCCTCAAGAAGCAAGATATGCATGTATCGTAGCGGAGACCGGACGTGACCTATATTTCTCCCAAAGTAGGCGACAGCAACCCAAAAATTTTCACACGATATAAGATGCATAAATTAAAGGAACATTCTGATGAAGTTTGGTGAAAATCATGCAAGAAAGAAGCAAGATACACAGGTCATAGCTGAGTCTGGAAGTAACCTATATTTCATCCAAACCAGGTTGCAGCGACCCGAAATTTTGCACATGACATTAGATGCATATAAGAAACTGGTGAAGTTTGGTGAAAATCATGCACTAAAGAAGCAAGATATGCGTCGTAGCGGAGACCAGACATGATCTATATTTCGTCGAAAGTAGGTCACATCAACCAGAGATTTTGCACATGATGTTAGACGCAAATAAGGAACATTCTGGTGAAAATCTTGCAAGAAAGAAGCAAGATAAGCATGTCGTAGCAGAGACAGGATGTGACCTATATCTTGCAAGAAAGAAGACATTAATAAATGAAAATTGGATGCATGGACTAACGAACGAACAGATAAAGTAACATACATAAACCCAGGCGACATTGTGATCACTAAGTTGGGATCTGTAAATGGGCTTGACAAAAACTAAAACTATCACTGAAGGTGATTAAACCCCTGCATACGCCTGCCTCATGGCAATATATGCATCTCTGATTCCTACTGAAGCTTCTCATAAAGATTGTTGAAAATCCATCAAAGGGTTACTGAGAAATAACGCAGTAAGACTTTTGTGTAAAAATAATTAAATAGCCATAACTCAAAAGTCATCGAACTATAAAGAGACGATGATATGCGCATCTCCACTTCATACTGATGCTTCTAATAAAGTTTCGTGGAACTCCATCAAGGGAGAAATAGCGCAGAAAAGATTTTTGTGTGAAAATATTCAAAGGGTCATAATTCCAACGAAAATCCTCAAACGGGAACCCGACCACAATATGGGCATCATCGCTTAAAGGGAATGTATCGCCACAGCCAAACAGGCTTTATTACTGAGAGTTTTGAAAAACTTGGAAAAAGTGAAAGAATCATCAAAATCGGATGATAAACAAAAAAGATATGACCATTTAAAGGTTGTTCTAAAACGAAAATGGGAGCCGCCATTTTTAGAACTATGACATCATAGTTTCAAATTACCATATATGGAATATTGATCAAAATCATTTAAAGCAAAGGAAGTTGCTGCAAATGAATGCAAAATCCTTTACTGGTAATATAAAGAATTATTGCCATTAAGTATACATATTTTTCATAAAGTAGCTGTCATTTTTTACTATTAATCAGTAATTTTTCATATTTATAAATATTCCATATATGGTCATTAGAACTGTGATGTCATAGCTCTCAAAATGGCGGCTTCCATACCCGTTTCAACAGAACCTTCAAATAATCATAACTTCTTTGTTTATCATCCGATTTTATTCATTTTTTTCAGAACTCTCAATAATAAAGATAGTTTGGCTGTGGCGCTACATTCCTTTTAATACTGAAGCTTCTCACAAAGTTTGGTGAAAATCCATTTAGGGGTTACGGAGAAATAGCGGGACCATAATTATATTTTTGTGAAAATATTCAAAGGGCTGTAACTGTCACAAATCATCGAACCGGAATGAGACGATGAGCATCTTCACTTCATCTTGATGCTTCTCATGAGTTTCGTGAAAACCTATTAGGGGTTATGGAGCAATAGCGTGAACAAGATTTGTGTGAAAATATTCAAAGGGTCATAACTCCGTCAAAAACCATCGAACCGGAACTAGGCATAGTTATGCACATCTCCATTTCATACTGACACTTTTCATAATCCATCATGGGGTTATGGAGAAATAGCGGAGACAAGATTTGTGTGAAAATATTCAAAGGGTAACTCCGTCAAAAATCACTGAACCGGAACGAGACAATGTTATGCGCATTTCCACTTCATACTGATGCTTCTCATATGGAAAATATTTTGAATAGACGACCGACCAAGAGACCGACCGGTTGACCAATCAACCTACACCGACCTCCAACGTGATGTCGCGATTTAAAAAAGAAATCAATGCCATGTGTCCCCTCGAAAGACCCGAGTAAAACTGATATAAATGTTATGATTAATAATGCTTAAATAAGCTGAACAACTATAAGCCATTATTTGGAAATCAAGCGCTTTATCTGCGTGATCAAATCTTCCTTCCTGACCTGTCACAGAGGAGTGCTAGTAAAGCAGCCAGATTTACCTTGGTTATGACTGAAGATGTAGCCATAACTGTCACCAACATTGAGACAGCAGACGGCAAACTGACCGGACTTCTTCACCGGACATACCATACAGGCACACAGTGTGGTCAGGCCTCCCTCCCGATTCAGGATCTCTTTGTGTGCCTTGTTGAAGGATGCTCGTAGCAGTTGTAATATGTCCTACAAATTATAGGTCAAGTATTACCAAATAAAGGTCAATGGTAAACAAATAAAGGTAAACAGTAAACTAACTAAAAATGTTTGACATCCGACTAATGCCCCACGCTGAAGTAGATTCACTGCATGTAAATAAACATTTTACTGAAATCAACCATAAAAAACGCAAAAATTCTAAGTGTGACATTGACCTTGTGGTCACAGGTGATTGGTTTTATGATAGAATGTCAGTGTACAACCTTTGCAATCAACAAATAAAATTTGGAAGTAATACATGAAAGCAATCTCAGAACATTAGCAAAATTAGAATTGTGTCCATAGGACACGGATGCCCCCACTTAGGTCACTGCCATAGCATTTTGATAATGAACATAAACACTGATAAACACGTTCAACTTAGGTGCGCATCTTCACTTGCAGGTCAACTTTCCTGTAAAGTTTGGCGACCGTGGGTTTAACTAGTTATGAAGGATCCCGCAACACAAGTTTTTCGGACGTATGGGCAAGTGGGGGCATAAAACATATACTAGTATATAACTTCAACATTTTACTGCAACCAGACATAAACACAAAAAGACTTCCAAGTGTGTGACCTTGATCGTGTGGTCTCAGGTGATTGGAAACATGACTGGATGTTTTTGTACAATCTAATAATCAACAAATAGTGATTTCTCTGTCTTGCCACTTTCTTCAAAGGTCGAGACAAACATTAGAAGGAAAAGTGTAAAAGTCACATGCAGGTTACAACTAAACAGCATTAACCATAGCATACTTTGACCACCTTGAACAATGACATAAACTATGTTCAGTCACTCTAGTAGTGAACAACTTACATGAGTTGTGGTGGGATATCTCCCCTGGGTGAATATTTTGTTGTTTATATAATTCATGCTGCCATAGAGGGCACATCTAGCTGCCAAGCGTGATTTCTCGCCCCAGTTTACACCGTCTGCGATCAGCATGATGCAGTTGTTGCCCCTTGCACAGATAGCAAATGCATCTGCAACTGGATCACCTGATAAAAAAAAACATCAATGTTTAGATTGTGAATCCTCTATCGTAACTGTATGCTTTGGTTGTCGTTATTTGACCGAAACACCTGAAGATATTCGACGCGTTCATTAGTAAGAGCCTTAGTATCACCAGACCACTGAAACCATTCTTTTTAGGTTGGCTAAGTGGCTGTGAGGTCTTTTGCGTCTGCTTTTAAGTGAGGAGTTGTCGACGTTGGAATCGCATATATATATAACCTTAATTTTGGTGTTTATTCAACCCAAGGAACATGGATATAACATTTATTACGACAGAATAAGCGGTACCAAATCAGATGTCAATTGAATAACTTTAATTTGGTCTATTCCACCATTACAAGAGTAATACACCTTTAAACTTGTTCTCTGCCAATGGACATTGTTTTGTGTAAAACCACATATGTGGGGGAGATTGTACATGTACATGATTGTATTTCAAGTAAAAAATGTAGGTTCTCGGCACATTTCCAAAACAAAATCGAAGCCATTCCATTAACTGACACAGGCATATTAGATACCAACCAACTGGGAGTCAAATTTTCTAATGTTTGCAAGCTATAAGGGTATCAGTTTGCCATGTGTTTACCAATATCATTGACATGCAATTACTCAGAGACATCAGGTCAGATAAGCCTAGAACTAGGTCACAATGACTCGCCATCAGTCTATCATCAGTTACAATGTTACAGTGAGGATTTTATATATTATATGTATAGGGACCATCCCACGTTAACGTGCACCACTCTACCAATTTTGTCATGAAATCCTCATGAATATGGAGCAAAATGTGACTTCCATCTCAAACAATTCATACGATCAGTTTATGTGAATGCATTTTCCTTTGATTTTCATTGAATTTCTAAGTGAATATCTGCGACATTTTGATTTTATTTCATCTTAGCTGTCAGATCACATATAATATTACAACACCTGTTAGGGCATGTGGCTTGTATTTACTCAGAGGTGTCATTAAGAGGCGGTAGGCGTGGAATTTCCCCCTGCTACACGGCTAATTTGAATACTTTTACTAATATTGCATTCAAGTATCAATCAAATACCCGGCCACTCTGCTCTGTGGGCCGCAGTTAATGATATCAATGTTTACAAAGCAATCAAATTTAATTAGTATTCATGGTGATAAAAGGTACATGTACATGTTTGTACAGACAAGATAGAAAAAGAATATTATCCGACATCTGTATTCTTTATATTTATTAGGTTTCTGTTTGTACATAAATATACAGGTTGGATGGAACATGTGTCTTACCTGACATCTTCATGTTAATCAGGTGTTGTTTGTACAGAAATATACAGGTTGGATGGAACATGTGTCTTACCTGACATCTTCATGTTAATCGGGTGTTGTTTGTACAGAAATATACAGGTTAGATGGAAAATGTGTCTTACCTGACATCTTCATGTTAATCAGGTGTTGTTTGTACAGAAATATACAGGTTAGATGGAACATGTGTCTTACCTGACATCTTCATGTTAATCAGGTGTTGTTTGTACAGAAATATACAGGTTGGATGGAACATGTGTCTTACCTGACATCTTCATGTTAATCAGGTGTTGTTTGTACAGAAATATACGGGTTAGATGGAAAATGTGTCTTACCTGACATCTTCATGTTAATCAGGTGTTGTTTGTACAGAAATATACGGGTTAGATGGAAAATGTGTCTTACCTGACATCTTCATGTTAATCAGGTGTTGTTTGTACAGAAATATACAGGTTGGATGGAACATGTGTCTTACCTGACATCTTCATGTTAATCAGATGTTGTTTGTACAGAAATATACAGGTTAGATGGAAAATGTGTCTTGCCTGACATCTTCATGTTAATCAGGTGTTGTTTGTACAGAAATATACAGGTTAGATGGAACATGTGTCTTACCTGACATCTTCATGTTAATCAGGTGTTGTTTGTACAGAAATATACAGTTAGATGGAAAATGTGTCTTACCTGACATCTTCATGTTAATCAGGTGTTGTTTGTACAGAAATATACAGGTTGGATGGAACATGTGTCTTACCTGACATCTTCATGTTAATCAGGTGTTGTTTGTACAGAAATATACAGGTTAGATGGAAAATGTGTCTTACCTGACATCTTCATGTTAATCAGGTGTTGTTTGTACAGAAATATACAGGTTGGATGGAAAATGTGTCTTACCTGACATCTTCATGTTAATCAGGTGTTGTTTGTACAGAAATATACAGGTTAGATGGAAAATGTGTCTTACCTGACATCTTCATGTTAATCAGGTGTTGTTTGTACAGAAATATACAGTTAGATGGAAAATGTGTCTTACCTGACCATCTTCATGATAATCAGGTGTTGTCTGTACAGAAATATACAGGTTAGATGGAACATGTGTCTTACCTGACATCTTCATGTTAATCAGTGTTGTTTGTACAGAAATATACAGGTTAGATGGAACATGTGTCTTACCTGACATCTTCATGTTAATCAGGTGTCGTTTGTACAGAAATATACAGGTTGGATGGAAATGGTCTTACCTGACATCTTCATGTTAATCAGGTGTGTTTGTACAGAAATATACAGGTTAGATGAAAATGTGTCTTACCTGACATCTTCATGTTAATCAGGTGTTGTTTGTACAGAATATTACAGGTTAGATGGAAAATGTGTCTTACCTGACATCTTCATGTTAATCAGGTGTTGTTTGTTCAGAAATATACAGGTTGGATGGAACATGTGTCTTACCTGACATCTTCATGTTAATCAGGTGTTGTTTGTACAGAAATATACAAGTTAGATGGAAAATGTGTCTTACCTGACATCTTCATGTTAATCAGGTGTTGTTTGTACAGAAAATACAGTTAGATGGAAAATGTGTCTTACCTGACATCTTCATGTTAATCAGGTGTTGTTTGTACAGAAATATACAGGTTGGATGGAACATGTGTCTTACCTGACATCTTCATGTTAATCAGGTGTTGTCTGTACAGAAATATACAGGTTGGATGGAACATGTGTCTTACCTGACATCTTCATGTTAATCAGGTGTTGTTTGTACAGAAATATACAGGTTAGATGGAAAATGTGTCTTACCTGACATCTTCATGTTAATCAGGTGTTGTTTGTACAGAAATATACAGTTAGATGGAAAATGTGTCTTACCTGACATCTTCATGTTAATCAGGTGTTGTTTGTACAGAAATATACAGGTTAGATGGAACATGTGTCTTACCTGACATCTTCATGTTAATCAGGTGTTGTCTGTACAGAAATATACAGGTTGGATGGAACATGTGTCTTACCTGACATCTTCATGTTAATCGGGTGTTGTTCGTACAAAGATATGCAGATACCATACGCCTTCTGCTCCTTCATGTTCCATGACTTTGCCCCGGCAATCTCACTGTTCTCCCCTGTACAGTCAACATAAAACACACCATTGTACAAACATGCAAAACAATATTGTTATACATGTTAATATCTTCCATACCAAACATCGTACATGTTGGATCTGCCTTAAATGTGTGGGGGGGATTTTTGATAATTATGTCTAAAATGAAACATTATGATGGTGGAATTACACATTATGATGATGGGATGTATATATTTGTTTCGTACGTTATCGGTGGGGCCTGGAAAACGGGGCATCAAATACACTAATAATTCAATTACAGTGGCTTTTGCACATTTATTGGTATAATAGTCGTCAAGGAAAAAGATACACAGCATGTCAAATGATTATTACTTAAAACTCGGACGTCTGGAGGGTAACAGGTTTGTTGTTTTTTAAGACACAACTTTCACATGACATCATCAAAATAATTTGACCAATCAGTGATCAATAAAATAAAAGACTTCCACATTCTGGTAGGGGGTAAACTCGGTGTTTATCGTTGGTGCTCAACGACTTTAGCCCTTTATAAAACTAGTTTGTAGTGATAATTATATTAAAAGCTTTATTGTTTGTGTACATCTATGTATCTTCTTTTGGTGTTGTCTGATTTTAAAACACCAATATGGATACATTTAACTTAAATCATGGTCTAATATTTTCATTTTTCAAATAGAGATTGAGGATCAAGTCCCTTTATTTTCATCTACTGAATATCTCAACGTACCGGAAGTTGACCGGATGTGAAAGTTATGAATTAAGTCTTAAATAAACATTTTGATGAAGGTATTACCATGTACATATATACCGTGGGGCTGGGTGAGGGGTGGGTGTATAAAGATATAATTATCGGTATAAAGCAGGGTATCATTAAATAAGCTGATGCGTCGAGTTACCAGTAATACTTATATACAGGTAAAGTTCTATACAATTGTGGCTGTATAGCATTTTAATGTGACAGAATGAAAAATAGTACCAGTATTCACGGGTAGAGTTCTATGCGATTTTGGCCACATGTATAGCATTTTAATGGTTTATGAAATGATGATATTTACTAGTGAATCAATATGAACAATTTTAATTTAATTTCTGGTTCTTTTTGCCACCAGCTTCCATCTGGCCATTCTCAGTTCTTTTTGCCACCAGCATACATCTGGCCATTCTCAGTTCTTTTTGCCACCAGCATCCATCTGGCCATTCTCTATACTTTTTGTCACACCAGCATCCATCTGGCCATTCTCAGTATTTTTAGTACTTTGATTAGGATTGTATAGACTTTTTTCTCATTAAAATCATACCCTTTATCACACTACAATACTCTAAGGTACTAAGGATCTGACAACACTGCATTGGAGGTCACATAAGATTGACCTTACGATTAGCCAATCAGATTTCAGCCTACAAAATTGCTCAGTATAGACTGCTTCAACGCGCATGTCGCGTTTCAGTCAAACACTATGGAGCACTCTACGCTTGGTATTGAAAGAGTCAATGTCCGTTACATCAGCTCATAAAACAAAAACAAAAAAATGCATTGACAAACATAATACATCAACCATTTTTGAAAATTTGCTGAATAAAACCAATACCGTCAGAAAAGAAGACTAAAACAATGTGGGGGTGGGGTTGGGGGTGGCGGGGCGGGTATAGAAACTCGGGCCGATATAAAATTATTATTAGAATCTCATACAAATTATAGTAACATTTGGGGCAGGGTGTGAATTGTTGTTTTTTTATCAGTTTTAATCCAAAATTGCTGTCATTTTAAAGAAATTTGTGGTCGAAAGGCAACTCGGGGAGGGAGGGGATATCTGGCAATTTTTATTGTAGCCTCACTTCAGTTTTTTTTATTGATATTTCATCTGTGTATCTGCATTTAATCTAAATTGTTTTATATGTAAATGATTGCGTTCAAATTAAAATTTTAATATTCCAAATAATGGAAGATAAAATGAAAACAATTCCCCTCCCCCTGTCTTTCATGTGAGGGGAGCCCATAAACAAATGGGGGGGGAGGGGGGAGGGAGGAGTGGGCAGGGCTGAGGCGCATCAATGATATAGGTGTAGATTTGATAAAACAGACATATAGTACAGCTCACACAAAACCCACACTTTATAGTGGGGGGGAGTGGGGGCAGGGCTGAGGCGCATCATTGATATAGGTGTAGATTTGATAAAACAAAACAGACATATAGTACAGCTCACGCAAAACCCACACTTTATTAGATTTATTATTGGGAAAAATCTGAATTTTCCGACAACTTTTCGGGCGGAAGTTTTCCGACAGAGTCCTTGAAAAAGCCAATCACCAGAAAAAGTACAAACAATGAGACGCTGAGTGCATTTTTTCTGTGTAAAGTTGACACGACTGATAAAAACAATGAATAAATTTCGAAACAAATACGTATTTCAAACTTTTAATGCATTTAATCACAAGTTTTGTTCGTTTCTGTTGTCCAAAAGTCATTTCTTAAACCGACATAAATACCCATAATCCTTCGCCATGTATGTACCTTTTAACAAGGCGGCACTAACAACGGGTTTATGACTTGGAATTCTTTGCAATTTTTTTCTGACTAAAGAATCCATCGATGTATTAATAATAAACAGCAGAATAGTAAAAATTTGTTACAAATAACAATTATTTAAAAATATAATTATAATTTCCAGTATAATAATTACTGATTATATTTAATGTTCATTCGCCGCGAAGCCGGTAATAGGAACCGTCATATAACTGTCGTGACCCAGTATACATAATCCGGGCATTCAAATTTTACCAAATCCGCTTTTTCAAAACAACTTCTGCTTCGATTTTGGGGTGGGAGCAACATAGCTATATATATGTGTAAGAATTGACCAAAATAACACAGAAATATGTAAAAAAAGAAAGAAAAAAAAAGATGTTTACAGGAACCAAAATTGCTTATGCAGTACTTAAGATAATGCTATAAGGAAGCCCATGGCCAAATTTAGGATAAGAAATGTAACAGACATAGACATAGCTTACATGCAAACCTTGATGTGGGACACTGACGCCAATGCCGGGGTGATTACATTTATAACCTCTCTTATTCTTCGAATAGTCGAGCTAAAAAGGATTTACCACTTCGCAATAGCTTACCTTGCTACCAACTGCGGTAGAGGGCCAAATGTATTAATACATGTACATACTATATATAGAAAACCTAATGTTGTAATAAACTCGGTAGAATAATGTTCGGAATGTTTTCAAAAAACATGACTGCGCCTATGATTTTCTTTGTATTGTTGCTGTAAACCATGCCATTTAGTGCATTTCTTTGAATTTATTGTGCAATCCACAGCAGTAACACACGGCGAGTTTATCTTTTTTCGGATATATGTGTTTTATGTGGATTTTCATTTGTTCTGTTCAGGCCTAACAAAAAAATATGTGTGTTTCCGGTTTCCCGACCGACCCTACTTTTTCACCGCCGACCCTAAATATTTTTAGCAAAAAAAAAGGAAATATTACAATCAAACAACAAATATTTTTATTCAAATGATAATTTTATTAGCCAGAGTTGTTAAGCATCTAATCTGGATCCAAACTGTTTGCAAAGGTTATCAAGAAGGTGCCTTAGTACAAAAATGGCATAATCTATGTGAACAATATATATAAAAAAAATATATAAAAAAAATACGTTTTCCTACCTACCTACCCTAACTTTTTGACAGGGTGAAACCAGAAACACACACATTTTTTTTTTAGGCCTCACTCAAACATCATCTGAAGACAAGTGCATATGAAACGTGCGATTTCAATTGGTTGAATTTAGTTGATCTTCTCATGAATATATTGATTAGATGAAAGGTCGATCTGACGTGACCTCCAAGGCAGTGTTGTAAGATCCTACAGCAGAGTGTATCAATGTGTAACTAGGATTTGATTTTAATGAGATTGCACTTGTTCCACTTTAAAAGGTTCCCAAGTATGTACCTTGTCTATTAGGGAATGGGACATGTGCATTGGTAACACTGCCAAACAAAAATCATAAAATGCATTATGGGCAATGTCTGAAGGTGATGAATTAAAATAGAAGAAATGGTCAAGCCATACCATGCTCCTTGTTGTCAAGGGCGTATGTGAGCCCAGAATCAGGTCCCGAGTAACTGGCGAATATCTCATCACTAAAGGGACCTAACTCTACCAAAGGGAGATCATCAGCTTTTTGACTTGAGTAGATCTCTGGTCCAAACTGTATTGCACTGAAAATATTCAAAATAATCATAAATGTGTTAATACTTCTTACTGATAGGAGTGCAGAGTGCAAACCTTCTTACAGATAGGAGTGCAGAGTGCAAACCTTCTTACAGATGCCAGGATGGAATTCGTTGAAAATTCATGATCGATCATCAAAATGTTCAGCCAACCAACCGATGATCGATCATTAATTGATTAAACATGGCTTCCATATAAAACACCAATTTTCAGACTATAATGAAGAAAATAAACACACTTCATGTATGTTCTGGTTATTAAGCAATTGAATGAAACTGACCTAACATTTATTTTAACTATAAATTGTGGTACCCCTTTAGAGATATATGTGATACCCTTTGGAGATATATATGATTATCTGTTGCAAAATTAAACCTTGTTTCATTCTCTTGTACATTTTAGTTATAATTCTGCAATAACCGAGTAAACTCGATCATAAAAAATTGTAATTGATTAATCAGAAAAAAAGCTTAACTGACCTATGCTCGATCAAATCGATTAATCGGAACAGCACTAGTAACAGGGGTGTGGGGGTTGGGCGGTTTTGTTGCTAGGCCCCACAATAATCTGAGAGAGGGGGCACAATTTGTGACAAGAGTAAATAACTGTTGAACTTCTTTCACAAGTGGTCCAAAAACAAATGTCAACTAATATTATATTCATTAAGTAGTAAAACAATCGAAAGGTTATTGTACATACATAATAATATCCATTAACCCAGATATCAGGTTTGCCATTATAAAAAAGACTAACATCAAAAGGCTGAAGTTTTATATTCCAACTTAATTGAAGAAGCTTTCATTGCAAACTATCAAATTAAGGACATTTCGACCCTTGTACCCTGGACATTTCGTACCTAGTTTTGGGTACGAAATGTCCAATGCGTTGGACGTTTCGTACCCTGGCCATGGGACGTTTCATACCCGGGCCATTGGACGTTTCGTACCCGGTACAACTTATGTTCTTAACATATATCTTAAATATGAACAAGAGGTCAATGACCTTGAAGCTCTACTGATTGATTTTGATTTCAGGAAGTAGTCGCTACAGACTTGTTTTTTGAAAATCTATTTTTAACCGTGGTGGCCATCTTGAATTTCCGGCCGACCTGAAATTTTGCTAGTATCAATTGGACATTAAGAGCAACATTCCTGTGAAGTTTCATGAAAATCCGTCAAGTAGTTTCAGAGGAGTAGTCGCTACAAGTTTTCATTATATAACTCTATGTAAACAAAGATGGCCACTGGCAGCCATGTTTAACGTCAAATCAAAATGATTTTCGACAAGGACCAACATCATGTCATACTGATCATTTTAGAAAAAGTCCCATATCAATATCTCTTATAGTTTTGAAGAAGTAGTCGCAACAAACTTATTTATTTTAAATCTATTTTTAGCTGTGGTGGCCATCTTGAATTTCCAGCCGACATGAAATTTTTCTAGGATCAACTAGACATCAAGAGCAACATTCCTGTGAAGTTTCATAAACATCCGTCAAGTAGTTTCAGAGGAGAAGTCGCTACAAGTTTTTACTATATAACTCTATGTAACCAAAGATGGCCACTGGCAGCCATGTTTAATGTCGAATCAAAATAATTTTTGACAAGGATCAACATCATGTCATGCTGATCATTTTAGAAAAAGTCCCATATCAATATCACTTATAGTTTTCAAGAAGTAGTCGCTACAAACTTGTATTTTAAAACTCTATTTTTAGCTTTGGTGGCCATCTTGGATTTCACATCAACATGAATTTTTGCTAGGATCAACTAGACTTTATGGGCAACATTTCTGTAAAGTTTCATGAATATCCATCCAGTAGTTTCAGAGGATTTGTCGCTACAAATAAAAGTTTACGGACAGACGGACGGACGGACAGACGCCGCACCACGGCATAAGCTCTGCTGATCTCCGATCAGTCGAGCTAAAAATTGCAGGCCAAATTGCATGTTTTATGGTCAAACCTGTTTATACCATATTTAATGTGATTTATATGCTAGCATGGTGTCTTTCTGACAAAACTTACAGATATTATTAATCATTTCAAATAATTGCATTGTTAGGTTATGTTTCATGTTTGATACATTGTTTAACTTGTTTTAAAAACAATATCAAGGTAACAAAATAAGGCCATCCTTTAAAATACTTTTGTTTGCTGTTTCCCGACCCAAGATTTATTAAGTGGGTTAGGTAGGTAGGTGATTTTTTTTTAAAGTTTTTGGGTCGGGACATTTTTCATGGGTAGGTAGGGAAACAGCAAACCTTGAATTTTTTACAGTCAGCCTAAACAATTAAACATTAAATTCGCAGACATATTAATAACAAATGGAGAACTTCCTATCTGAAACAGTGACGACTTAATTTCCTTGTTTGATGTTATTTATTGTGTGGATGTACATGTACATGTACGGGTACGAAGGTCCAACTGCATGAAAAAATTGAAACGTCCAATTGCCAGGGTACGAAATGTCCAATGGTTGGATTTGATACGCCCAACGAATCTAGGGTATGAAACGTCCAAGGTACGAAACGTCTTGTACCCACACTACATGTATCTAGATCCTAGAAAATTTGTCAAGGATGTCTGAGGTGTCTACTGTTACCAGGGCTTTATATGACGGGGATATTACACAGCGGTACAAACGCTGTATTCAACACAGCGGTACAAACGCTGTATTCAACTGAAAACACTTGTCGTCCAGGTAAGGTTATCGATTATACGCTGCAATGATCGATTTTTTACTACACTTATCGTGGCGGTATGCGAGAGGCCTCAATGTACGGCACACCCATCTACATTGTAAACAGACATTATATATCCTTGTTTTACTGATTTTTTTATATTTTTTACATTGCCAGAAAGCCAAATAAATAACCTTTCTAATGGTGTAATTTTGTTCCAAATAACTGTTAAATAAATAGGCAAAATCTTGAGTTGGAACGGAAATGTATCACGTTTTTACTTTTCTTAAAGCGATCACGCACATCACAATGTGTTTCTTGTTTTGTTCATCAAACATTTATTGTTTAATAAATATTTAAATAAAATGCATGTTTAGAAAGCCAGATAAATAACCTTTCTAATGGTGTTATTTTATTCCAAATAACCGTTAAATAAATAGGTAAAATCTCAAGTTGGAAAGGAAATATATCGCATTTTGTCTATTCTTTTAACGCACCATGTGTGTATTGTTTTGGTCATCAAACATATACATGTATTGTTTAATGAACATAAGATGCATGGTTAGAAATGAAAATAAATAACCTTTCTATTGACTGATGTTATTTCGAACAATTTCTTCGAAGGTTAAATGAACGAGGAGAATCTCGAGACGGTAAACTAAATAAAAGCAATGCCGCAATCATCAAGCGGTTAATTTTTTCAGTTTAGATAATGTTTGTGAGGATAACAATACATTACAGTACATTTAAATTATTTATTAAGCGAGCAAAATTAAATTATCTTTTAAACTTTTCTATAGAACCTGGTAAAACCTCGACTGCATTGTGTGAACAATTAAGAATGGTGTGATTAATGTATTCTATTGGCATAACAATCGATTAAGTAATAAACAAACACGCACGTATCAATAAAAAAAAAATAACACCGGCAAATGTGGTAATGATAATTCGAACAACACATTATTAATAATTCAAACAACACATTATTAGTGTTTGTTTGTTTCCTTCTCAGTTTTGAAGTCAGCTGATTTAGTCTTTTAATCAGCTAAAATTGTTGACAAAATCGAAATGCAATGATTGAAAAATGCTCTCATTTCCAAGTTAGTTGCTGCAAAACGTAATTGTAAGTATCCTTTTCACGATTTGCATGTGTTGTTGGTGTTTTTAGCACATTTTAATTGCTTTTTTTTAGTGTTTTGTTCTCAAACCAGGAAGTGTGAAATTGCGATGAAAGAAAGATGATCGTACATGCAATCATCAACAGGGACGGTTTAATTGAGAGAAAGTTTACCCTTCCATAAAATATACATGTTGATCCAAGATAAAACAAGAGGCCCAAGAGGGCCTGTGGACGCTCTACTGGCTAATATGGCTCTTATAACATCAATGAAGCAAGTGACTATCGTCTTAAAGAGGCAGAATATAGCATTTTTAACTAAATCAAGAGCCATAACTCCGCCGTTACTGGTCCGATCTGGCTGGTTTTCGAACTTGGCCAGTAGAGATAATAAAAAATAAATTTAAAAAAAAAAAACTTTACCGAGCTGTTATTGACATTAACAATCTGGTAAAATTTGGTAAAGATCGAATGAAAAAATATGGCGTCTAGAGTGTACACAAGGTTTTTTCAAGTATTTGACCTAGTGACCTAGTTTTTGATCCCATGGGACCCATTTTCGAACTTGACCAAAATATAATTAAGGCAACATTTCGACAAAGTTTCATCAAGATCGGGTCAGAAATATGGCCTCTAGAGTGTACACAAGGTTTTTCAAGTATTTGACCTAGTGACCTAGTTTTTGACCCTGTGTGACCCATTTTCAAACTTTAGCAAGCTATAATTGAGACAAATATTCTGACAAAATTGCATCAAGATCGGGTCAAAAATATGGCCTCTAGAGTGTACACACGTTTTTTCCAAAGTTTGACCTAGTGACCTAGTTTTTAACACCATGTGACCCATTTTTGAACTTGACCAAGATATAATTAAGACAAACATTTTGACAAAGTTTCACCAAGATTGGGTCAGAAATACGGCTTCTAGAGTGTACACAAGGTTTTTCAAGTATTTGACCTAGTGACCTAGTTTTTAACCCCATCATGGGCCATGTGACCCATTTTCAAATTTGACCAAGATATAATTAAGACAAACATTCTGATAAAGTTGCATCAAGTTCGGGTCAAAAATATGGCCTCTAGAGTGTACACAAGGTTTTGACCTAGTGACCTAGTTTTTAACTTCATGTGACCCATTTCCAAACTTGATCAAGATATAATTAAGATAAACAATTTGACAAGATTGGGTAACAAATATGACCTCTAGAGTGTACACAAGTTTTTTCAAGTATTTGACCTAGTGACCTAGTTTTTGACCCCACATGACCCATTTTTGAACTTGACCGAGATTTCATTAAGACAAACATTCTGACAAAGTTTCATGATAATTGCATCAGAAATGTGGCCTCTAGAGTGTACACAAGAAAAGTTAACGGACGACGGACGGACGGACGACGGACAACACACCATCCCATAAGCTCTGCTGGCCCTTGGCCAGTAGAGCTAAAAAACAAGAGGCCCAAGAGGGCCTGTGGACGCTCTACTGGCTAACATGGCTCTTATAACATCAATGAAGCGAGTGACTGTCATTTACACTTTTTTGAAAGTTTCGGGCAAAAAACAGCTTTTTGACTAAATCAAGGGCCATAACTAAAGAATCTGGTCAAGTTTGGTAAAAGATCAGATGAAAAGTGAAGGCCCTACCGTATTAACGAGGCAAAATATAGCTAAATCAAGAATATAACTAAATCAAGAGCCATAACTCCTCTGTTACTTATCCGACTGGTCCAACATAGAGCTAAAAAAAAAAAAAAAAAAAAAAATTTTTTTTTTAAAAAAAGAAGAAAAAAAAGGAAGTCATAAAATCTGGTAAAGTTTGGCAAAGATCAGATGCAAAATGAAGGCCCTATCGTATAACAAGGCAAATTATAGCATTTTTAACTAAATCAAGGGCCATAACTCCGCTGTTACTGGTCCGACCTGGATGGTTTTCGAACTTGTTCGAGCTTTCATTGATATTAACAATCTGATAAAGTTTGGTAAAGATCGGATGAAAAATGAAGCCCCTATCGTCTTAACGAGGCAAAATATAGCATTTTTAACTAAATCAAGGGCCATAACTCCGCTGTTACTGGGTCGATATGGCTGGTTTTCGAACTTTTTCGAGCTTTCAACGACATTAACAATCTGATAAAGTTTGGTAAAGATCAGATGAACAATGAAGCCCCTATCGTCTTAACGAGGCAAAATATAGCATTTTCAACTAAATCAAGGGCCATAACTCCCCTGTTACTATTCCGATATGGCTGGTTTTCAAATTTGTCCGAGCTTTCATTGATATTAACAATCTGATAAAGTTTGGTAAAGATCGGATGAACAATGAAGCTCCTATCGTCTTAACGAGGCAAAATATAGCATTTTTAACTAAATCAAGGGCCATAACCCCGCTGTTACTAGTCTGATATGGCCCGTTTTCGAACTTGTCCGAGCTTTCATTGATATTAACAATGTGGTGAAGTTTGGTAAAGATAGGATGAAAAACGAAGGCCTATCATCTTAACGAGGCAAAATATAGCAATATAGCATTTTTAACTAAATCAAGGACCCTCTGGTGTTACTGGTCCGATCTGGCTGGTTTTCGAACTTGTCCGAGCTTTCATTGATATTAACAATGTGGTAAAGTTTGGTAGAGATAGGATGAAAAATGAAGGCCATATCGTCTTAACGAGGCAAAATATAGCAATCTAGCATTTTTAACTAAATCAAGGGCCATAACTCCGCTGTTACTTGGCCGATCTGGCTGGTTTTCGAACTTATCCGAGCTTTCGTTGATATTAACAAGCTGTTAAAGTTTGGTAAAGATTGGATGAAAAATGAAGGCCCTATCGTCTTAACGAGACAAAAGTTAACAACGGACGACGGACCGATGGACGGACGACGGACCGACAACTCCGCATCCCATAAGCTCTGCTGGCCGAAGAGTAGAGCTAAAAATCAAAATGGTGAAGTTAAATTTTTTGTTTTTGCTAAAATCATAATCCACTTAAAAACTACCCTAAACACAATTTCAATATGTATGTTATTACTTGCAATCATCCAGGGCTTCCGTTAACGGGCGTACGGCCGTAAATTACGTCCAAAAATCGTAGTTGTACGCCGAAAATTAACATCGAGGGCGTACAGTGTACTTCCAAAAACTTCAGAGTACGCCGCGATTCTTTACTAAGGACGTCCCATAATCTGTAAATTACCGATTATAGCCCCGCCCATCTAATCTAATTTATTTGAGACTACCGACGTAACAAGTTGTAAAGCAATTAAAACTCAGTGGAGCCTGTAATTGACAGGTAAAACCGGTTTTGTCCAGTTTTTATCAAGGGTCACACGCATGGCTGGTGAGAGGAGAGAGTGTTTATTAGATAACTGGCCTAGCCGCGCATTTCACAAAATGAAAGTAGCAATATAATCTCGATACCAAATTGCTTAATTTATATTCATTAACCACAAGGTTGAAACTCCTTACACAAACAGATTATACTTTTTAGGCTATTTCTTTTATATTTTTGTGTCATTTTCTATGTATTTATCAAAGTTACAAATAGTAACGAAGTACTGATAGACAAACAATATTTAATAATCTCTAACCTAGGGGAAAGAACTCTTCGCGAATAGAGACTAAACACGGAAGTGAAATTATCACTGGCAAAAACAATCGATTGCTTTGATAATAAATTAAAGAATCTGTTACATTTATTCCTACACTTGACAGTTTTACATACCTTTCATTAATGTATGCCAATTTAAAAGCTTTCCTGGACTGATAAATTGAAAACTGTTTGCAAAATGCAATTCACTGTATAAAACTTGTGGGTGGGGTATGGCACGCAAATTAAGTATTTTTAGTTTGAAACCGTTTATATAATGTCATCAAATATTTTCTTTTATAAACATACAGATGATTATAAATATACTTTTTTACTTTTTAACAATTTAGATGTGTTGTTTCCCTCACCACAAAGCGGAATCACTGACTCAAAGACGGAGTATGAATGCCATGCCCAAACACTTGAACTTCCTAAATTTTCCCCATGAACTTCCAAATTTGATACACAGGAAGTTTAAACTTCCTAAATTTGAACCTTAGTGGAAGCCCTGATCATCAATAGGTACAGTGTAAGTGAGAAAAAAGTTTACCCTTCCACAAAATATACATGTTGTTCCAAGAGATATTTTTTTCTTCAAAATGGCAAAGTTAAACTAATTTTTTTGCTAAAATCAAAATCATAACCCACTTAAAAACTACCCTAAACACAATTTCAATATGTATGTTATTACTTGCAATCATCAACAGGTACGGTTTAATTGAGAATAAAAGTTTACCCTTCCATAAAATATACATGTTGATTCAAGAGATTTTTTTTTTTCCAAAATGGCGAAGTTTAATTATTTTTTCTGCTAAAATCAAAATCCTAACCCACTTAAAAACTACCCTTAACACAATTTCAATATGTATGTTATTACTTGCAATCATCAAAAAGTTTACCCTTTCATAAAATATACATGCTAATCAAGGAGGAAAAAACACATTCAAAAGGGTCAAGTTAAAAAATGTGTTTGTGTTGAAATCAAAGTCATAACCCAGTTAAAAACTACACCAAACACAAAGTGTATATGTTTTGTATGATAAACAAAGATCGACAAATATATAAAAAGCATGAAAGGCGTATAAACAAAAAACTGCACCAAAGTCTGCCATCTTTTTTCATCGCAATTTCACGCTTCCTGGTTTGAGAACAAAACACTAAAAAAAGCAATTAAAAACTTGCTAAAAACACAAACAACCCACGTAAATCGTGAAAAGGATACTTACAATTACATTTTGCAGCAACTAACCATGTTGTTTGTAATGTCTTCAACCATAAAACCCGATAAATCTTGGAGCGAAATCACATTCAACATTCTAAAACATGGCGGCTAAAGTGAACGTGCATGACCGAAGTATTCCGAATGAGTGGACGACAAGTGTTTGGCACGCTTCTGTCCGAGATCGATCCCTTTAATTATCATCCCAGCTGTTACTTATCAAATTAGCATGTGGCTTAGTAACCTCTCATTTACTGATATTGGTCAATATTTCAGGGCACTCGTTTGACCATTCCCCTCCCCTAAAAGTATATAGTTTTCCCCTTTTCCTGTGAAAAATTCCCCTCATAAAAAAAAAAAATACAGAGAATATTTTTTATTGGAATTTTTTAAACTCCAATTCAGGAAAACAGCATACTTTCTGCAATTTGGAATGGTACGTACATTCTTGGTGCCACTTAAATCTGTAAATAATGAAAAAAAAAAAAAAAAATCTTATTTGGTATGAAAACAACACAAAATTCCCCATCCTGAGGGCCTTGGCCCCAGTCTCCTAAAAGCTGACTAATGCCCTGATATGTATAGGTTGGCCAGGTGGCTGAGGGGTCACTACATAGCAAGGCGCAGGTCTTACTATCTGGTTTGAATTCACTAGCATGTGGTCAGTTCTCTCTATATACATGTATATATTAAGTTTATATTATATACTCTGTAAAAAAAGTTTTGGACCATGGCAGTGTTCGAACCCGTACACTGATCGCTCAACCATGACATTCGACCATAACCCTTATTATCTCAGTCGATAATTCACAATAGATCAACAATTACAATAATTATCGTTAACAATGAAAGTTTGCAAAAAAAATAATAATCTTTTTATTGGTTACTCGAATGTCTGTAACTGTTATTGTTTTTATGGACTTTGCAACATTTTTTACAGACCCTTTGTGTGTTCGCGATATTTTTTAAAAATCTAATCTTGTTTGGAATTTAATGTTTCTGGTACCAAATTAACCAGGTAGGGTAGACCTTGGTTACTAAAAAAAGATAATTAAATTATCTCCACTAATTTTATTTTTATATGACTTTATATACCCTGGTCCAAAACTTTTTTTACCGAGTATATATATTTTGCAGATAATGACCCGAAGCCAATATTTTAAAGCCCAACAGCTTCACAATATTGTCAGTATTAAAACATTATAATGCTGATCAATATAAAGTCATGTAGCTCTGATAATATGTCGACTAATCGAATCTTGCTTTGTACTTGATTACTAATTCAGGACTAAAATAAAATGAGACATTAATGTAACTGGTCATAAACTCATACTCGCCTCATTTTCTTTGCTACTTAATCCTCCTACCAACTAATACAGTTGTAGCCTCAAATAAAAGTTCTGTCTTCCATGAGTATGCTCTATATACATAGCGTCTCTACACAACCAGCCTACTGTCATAAAAGATAAGATCACACGTTGTATCATCCACTATCTTCAGCAGCATCTGCTTCTCAAGAATTTTGGTATTTATAAACTACATGACCCTTCTTAAGTTATTGAACCTGTTTTGTTTACATGATGCTGCGCTACAATTTCACGTTAAAATGCTTTAAACACGTGTCGCGACGGTAGAATTATGTTTTAAATACGTAACTGGCAACATTTTCATGCAGATTAGTGAGTAATTGTGATTTAAATGAGTCATTCATTGAAGCATATAATTATCATAATCCAAACAACGGACTCGGTGAAATTTCCTGTTCATTTTCGTTTGCCAAAATACACAATTTTGATTGGCTAAGATCAAAATCGAACAAATAGCAAAATAACTTTCCCACTTTCTGGTTACCACCAGTCCCAAAAAACCAAGCGTCTGGCAGAAAGAAAGACCGGTGCATTATTTCAACGATTTCTTCAACAAAATGGTAATTTGAAAAAAACAGTTGATATTAATTGATAATAGCAAAACTACTTTTTACTTAATTTAACAAAAATATGTGTTGACGGTTGAAAGTTTTCAACAAATCTAAATTTTGAAAATGTTTTTTATTGATCACTGTTTTATAGACGCTCTTTTCCACAGGAAATTGCAAGTCGGACTTGCCCCCGACTCGGACAGTTATTGATGGTTGGATATCTATCTCAACTGGAAACGGTCAATAACTGTTACTATGAAAGGGAGGCAATCCAATGATTTCTTTCATTCAAAACATCAAGAATTACGCCCAATCTATTGATTTCTGCAGTTACCTTTATAGTCCCGACTCAAGGGCAATTACATGTTCGACTTCGGGGCATGTCTAACTGTATCTGCCCTGAAGACGAACACTGTATCTGCCCTGAAGACGAACAATAAAGTCAGGAGCCAATACCTGAACATTTTACGCAAGAAGACATCTAAAATATGTAATTTATGTAAGGAAATTTATATACATAATTGAAGAAAAATAAGGACAATTTCTTTATTTGGGCTTATGGCAACATCGAAGCAATTGTATGACCAACTACTGAAGTTGCAAAAAATGTCCGACTCAAGGGCGAATTTTGGTGAGTGCGAAAAGTATGACGTATTCCCAGCAAAAACGCTGGTACCGCTAAACAGTTCACATCGAATGATACATTAAATACTCACTGAGGAAGCAACCAGAAGGTTTCAGCAAGCTGGAGCATTAACATAAATAGACTAGAGGTGCCGAGAACCAATAACCTGTCCGACTCAGGGGCGAGTAACCCTATTTGCCTTCCGTTATTATAATTGTCTATAAACTTAAAGGAGATGAATGGGAAATTTTGGTGTTCTTTTTCAGAGGTCAATCAGACATTCAAAACAATCTCAATTACACGCACACAATATACTATCATGTACAGAAAATGAATTTCCTATCCAACAATACCTTTCTTCCTACAATCCCTGATAAATTCGCTGAGATATCTGAGTTCTAAGTCACCAAATTGCAATTTGCTCGTCATTTGTCTTGGTCCATGTGGTATGAAACAAATGAATTTTACCGAAATCAGATTTCTGTTAATTTTGGCGCAGTATTCCAGCTTCAAATCACAATCAGTTCACTAACGTAAAGCACCAATCAGTAAATAAATCTATATTTTATCAGTTTGCATAGTCTGTATTACAAGAAATTCACATGACAACGAGTATTTCGCCGCTTGTTATTGGCACTAGCAGACTTTACAAATGAAACCGCCATTTATTAAAAGATACAATTTCCTGTGCTCTTTTCACTTTCTGTTTCAAAAGTAGTAATTTTGGACCCTGTCCCAATTTGAGTAACTCAATTTTGCATCTTTTTTTAGTGTTTTTTCCACGTTTTTCAAAGGATAAAAACCAATCTCATAAAATCAAACCCTTTATCATGCTACTCTAGAGCAACACTGTCCTGGTCCCGATAATAGACCGGTGTCGATAATGGACTATCTATTTATAATAATCGGCATATTCTATCAAAAATACCTATGTCATAATTACAGGATTGTTTATGACGTACAGATACGTACAAATACGTAATAATACTCACATGAAGTCATTAAACTGCAACTCTGCCGACATTTTGAGGTTGTAAATGGAAATAATAGAAAAAAATAGACATTTGAATGTAGTTAGTGCTGGGGTTTGTACTGTCATGGATACAGGTACCCTGGTTTTGAAACTGCCTATACGCCCCTTGTTAATTTCCGATTTATCCGCCAAATGACGAATAAACTGGTTCCCTGATTACTCTGCGGTAAACAACAGGGTACCAGTCAGGGTAACAGGTGCGCGGTGGCCATTTTTGACGCGATCTTTTTTCCTGAAATGAGTTGATGCTGACATAAAAATGAATTATTAACATACTACTATGCGATCTATTTCAAAGTTATTTAAATATGAATGTATTATTTTAATTTATTGAAAAAATTATGGAGTTCATAATATAACTTGGAATTAACGGCGAAAATACACTCGATAGCTTTGTTGATTTTCTTTTTCTACAGTTTTCGGCTTGAATCAAGAATGTACATTTCTAGAGATTTAACTCCTCTTTCATTTACGGTACGATATTCAAAATAATTATTCCTTTTTAATGACATTATTGTGTAGATCTGGTTTATGTCCTTGGATTTCTGTATAGCCTTTGTTTTGTTCTCAAATTTCTCAGTTGAAATTGGTTGAACATTCTTAAAAAAAATCTTCAGTATTTTTCATAAAATTGTATACACATTTTAAGAAGTCAAACTACTGTTTTATTTATGTTTCGATATTCAAAATAATTATTTCTTTGTATTGCCATTATTGTGAAGATCTGGTTTATGGCCTTGGATGTCTGTATTGCCTTTGTTTTGTTCTCAAATTTCTCAGTTGAAATTGGTGTTCAACAAAAAATCACGAATATTTTTCATAAAATTGTATACACATTCTAAGAAGTCAAACTCCTGTTTTATTTACGGTACTATATTCAAATTAATTATTTCTTTGTATTGCCATAATTGTGTAAATTCATTTATGATGTACGTGTTTTATAATTAGGTGAACGACGCGATACCTGTGTATTCTTTATGACACGTTTGACTTTGGGGGTACTTGCATGCAATAAAACAGAAATATTATATCGATCACCAACATCCTGTTATTTGAACCACAAGACATCCCTTTGAATTATATTTGTTTCCGCCCTTCTAAGGATTGTTAAGGGGACAATATGCCGAAATACCGCGCACGACCACCTTGTATATTCGGTATGATACATCTGACTTAGGGGTGGAAGGGTATAATAACAAAAAAGCAAAGCATTTCACCGATTATTACACCCAGTTTATTGGCACACATGGTGACAAAACTGAATTGTATCTATTAAATACAAATGCCGACACAGGAATGTCGACCATACTGTATATTCGGTATCAAACGGTGTGAATTAGAAGGCCAGGCGTGCAATATGGAATAATATACTACTAAATGAATATATGTCCTGTTTATATTGAACCAAATACCTAATATATCTGTGAATGAACATAACAAGATTAACACGACCATCATAGTTAAATTAAACAAGACAACTGAAGCCAAAATCAAGTCAAGTTACCTAATGAGCCAGCTAACTTATAATACTTACATGTATCATTATGCATGTATATGTACAATTTGCCGAGTCACATGATCATTGTCGCAGTTTCACGTACGGTCATCTTATTTATTTTGTTTATTAAAGTTAAAACAGAAGTCACTTTATAAAATAAAGAATAAAGAATAATCTCTCAGCTCGTATTTGATTTGGCCAGCTAGCTTAAATACTTTTCCCAAAAGAAACAAATCAGCAACAATCTGAATATATATATATATTTTTTAACAATTTGCCATGTCATGTCACTGTCGCAGTTTCAAATTATTACGGATAAGCGAACGGATATTTTGTTATTTAGTTTGTTTTTAGTAAAGCTAAAACAGACATAACTTTATAGAAGAAAGAATCAGTTCTTAACGTGTCTTTGAATTAGCCAGCTAGCTTAAAAACCTGTCCTAAAATAAACAAATCAGCAACGATATGTATGTATATATATATATTTTAAATTGCAGAGTCACGTAACTGTCGCAGTTTCACATACGGTCAAACGAACATATTTTTTGTCATTTAGTTCGTTTTTAGTAAAGCTAAAACAAAATAACTGTATAGAATACAGAATTGTCTTTGAAGAACCAGCTATCTTAAATACTTTTCCCAAAACAAATAAATTAACAACGATATGTATACTAGGTTTTCTTAGATTTGATCAATTCATAAGACGGTGCGTAACTTGGCGCAAAGTGCATGCGCGAAAAACCCTTACATGTATGCGCAAGTATTCATGGGTAAATTATTATTCGGCAGATAATTTGGATTTACGGCATGTTTCGAATCCAGAGTATGTAGTATGTAGATCTATGGTACTGTGTAATGATGTTCTTATCGCCGCCTGTAAGCATGTATATATCTGCAGAAATGTTGCGCTCCCTTCATTTTGACTTTAACATTAGTTTAGACTGTGTTTTTGTTGGTAATTTGAGTCATGCTTTCAGCTTTGAACTATCAGAATTGCACATAATGAAAAAAATATAAACGAAGAGGGGTGTCGATAATAAACATAAATACAAAATCATTTGTTATAGTATGTGTTGGTCCTAACTCAGTGGAGAAAAAGTAATGAGGGTCAGGGTTTGAATTTAAGTTTGCATACAAAATACGAGTCAGGTTTGCAGAATGCGAGTTACTTTTTCATGTACAAGCAAATTTTTGCGAGTACCATATTTTACGTTGTATAGCTCCCACCCGCTCCGCATATACCGCGCATCCATTTTTTGGAGAACATGCATGAGAAAAAACGCTAAATCCTCTTAACTTAGCAGTGTAAACCGCGCATAGAAATTGGACAAAACATTTTTTTATATGCCTGTTTGAAAAATGGGACATATTATGGTATGGGGTTGTCAGTCCGTCTGTCTGTAGACAATTGCATATTCCGGATGATAGCTCTGAAACCATTACACCTACACTCATGAAACTTCATAGGTACATTGCCCTAAGTGAGAGGAGGATCACTATTGCTTTTGGGGTCATTATGTCAAAGGTCAAGGTCACCATGACCTTGTATAGACAAACGCATTCCGGATGATAACTTCGAAACCATAAAACCTACACTCATGAAACTTCATAGGTACATTGCCCTAGGTGAGAAGAGGATTCATATTGTTTTTTGGGTCATTAGGGCAAAGGTCAAGGTCACCATGACCTTATATAGAAAAACACATTCCGAATGTTAACTTCGAAACTATAACTCCTACACTCATGAAACTTCATTGGTACATTGCCCAAAGTGAGAGGAGGATCCCTATTGTTTTTGGGGTCAATGGTCAAGGTCAGCATGACTACATAGAAAAAAGTATTCCGAACGATAACTTCAAAACCCTAACACCTACACTCATGAAACTTTGCCCTAGGTGAGAGGAGGAACCCTATTGTTTTTGAGGTCAAAGGTCAAGGTCACAGTGACCTTTTAGGGAAATATGCATTCCGAACAATAACTTCAAAACAATAACACCTAAACTCGGGAAACTTCATAATTACATTGCCCTAGGTGAGAGGAAGACGCCTATTGTTTTTGGGGGGTCAAGGTCACCGTAATGCCCCGTTAGGCGGTGCTCTTGTTTTTTATGGAGGTCGCCGTTTTGAAAGTCCTGCCAGGTAAGTTTTATTAGAGCGCATCTGATTGGTCAATATTTACTACCGGTAAAAATATTTCAGACTGTTACTATGCACTTTGTTATTGAAATAAAATTAAAGCAATAATTTATTGTTATTTGACACTTACGCAACACCTGCGCATTTGCTGTGTGTTATTTATCTAAACCGATCTTATTTGTGACCGTCGTAAGCCTTATTAGGAATCTCGGCATAAATTGGTGCGTTTTTCAAAAATTGATGATGTTTTCCACAAATTTTGGTTGTATTCGGTTATGGTCATTGTTTATGTTGTCGTAATGAGGTATGCCCCGAAAAACGTTATTTTTATAAAACTATTGATCTGAGTTTGATACAATTTTGCCAGTGCATTTTTCATTTTGCCAGTAGAAAATATTGCCACTTGCAAAAAATTGCGAGTCAGAAATTAAGGTAAATTCTAACCCTGAGTGTGCATGTAGAAATAAAAACACAACACTTGACAAAGCATAATGTAAAACAAAACACATTTTAAAATAACAAATTTGTTAAAATAATCAAAACATCTCATTTATAAAACCATTCAATTGAGTACTCTCTTAAATTCTGAATATTCAACACCTACTACTTGTCACGTAGGCCTTTACATCATACAGTGTTCCGAGTCAACTTACAAAAAATGTCGCCAACATCAAATGGTTTTATAATAGACTGACCCAATGTTTTTTATACACAATTTCCAACTCCACCTAGAAGTGAAAATGGACATATATTGTCTTGTGAACAGTAATACAATTAAATCAATGGATTTAGAAATACTATTATAAATTAATACAAATAAACTAGTAGATTTAGGAAACCGGATTTAATAAACAATGACACGGTCAGGTGTTTATTATGCATGCAACTAATGTGTTATTTACTACTTGGATACATGTATATATTAGACCATTCACTCAATTCAGCTTGACAATCTTGCATCTGTGGCCTGGAAAAAAAATGATGTACAATAAGTCCTGACCATCTCTATAAATAAGACGCACCCCTATTTCAGACCAAGCATAAATGATGAAAAATGTGGGTCTTTCCAGTGACTTATAAATTGTCTGGTCTTATATTCCGTAAAATACGGTAGAATACGGTAGTTGAGATTTTAAAAAAAAGTATCAATCTGTCGATGATAGACAGAGTGTGTCGGTAATAGACATGCAACTGTCCTCCGTATAGTCTATGCTCATTGGCTAAATCGTATGTTGTTACTGGGAGGGTTACGTAGAAATTAACCAATAAGGACCCTCCCGTATTTCCAAAAGAAAGTTGGGGGCTTTGGTTTCTATGTTATTATGTTGATAATAGGCAGGGTTGCTTTACTAAGGATCTGACAACACTGCATTAGAGGTCACGTCAGATTGACCTTACGATTAACCAATCAGATTTTAGCCTACAAAATTGCTTGGTATATACTGCTTCACTGCGCATGTTGCCTTTCAGTAAAATGCCGTGGAGCAGTCTACGCCCTTTATTGAAAAAAGACAATGTCCATAACTTTTACGTTATAAACACAAAATAATTGCGATGACAAACATAACACATCAACCATTATTGAATATTTACTGGGAAAAAAAATGAGATAAGATTGTTTGAAAAAGATTGTTTGACGGAATTTAATAGCGGTGCAAATTTTTTACCAATTCGTGGGATTGAACCCACACTAAAATTACACTCACACGTCAATAGTCGAGTTTGCTATCAACTGAGCTAATGGGCCAGATGTACTATTGACTCACTATTTAGAAAGTCTAATGTCGTCATAATTTCGGTTGAATATATATTTTCAAAACACACATGACAGCGCCCATGATTTTCTTCGTATCTTGATGTAAAACATGCTATTTTAAGTGCATTTCCTTGAATTTATCATGCAATCCACAGCAATAACACACGAAGACTTTATCTTTATTCGGATATAGATCTATGTGTTTTATAAATGTGGATATTCGTTTGTTCAGTTCACTCGAACGTCATCTGAAGTGCATATGAAACGTGCGATTTCATTGGTTGAATTTCGTTGATCTTCTCATGAATATTATGATATAGATGAAAGGTCGATCTGACGTGACCTTCAAGGCAGTGTTGTCAGATCCTATAGTGGAGAGAATGAAAGCTTAATTAGGACATGATTTTAATGAGATTGAAGACATTCAACAGGGTTCGACACTAACGCTAGCCCGAGGCTAATCACTTTCGAGAAGGACTAGTAAAAACTCACAGTTGATAAGCCCGACGGGCTAGTTGTTTTTTGTCTAGCCTTTTTGAAGGAAAAAGAGACACAGGTGTTGCTTTTTTGGCGGCGGTGGCGGCGTCAGCATTCAAGTTTTGCGTATAGGTCATTTTCTCACAAACTGTATGCACTAGACCTTTCAAATTTTGCTTATAGTTGTATCATGGGTGGTACATTGCAACGTGACAAAGCAAATGTGGAAGTGACCTTGACCCTCTAAGCAAAGGGCAGATAATTTACTAATTTTTAGGTTCAACTTTTGCGTTTCGGTCACTTTTTCACAAACTGTGCGCACTAGACCATTCAAACTTTGCTTATAGTTATATCTTGGATGGTACATGGCAACGTGACAAAGTAAATGTGGAAGTGACCTTGTCCCTCCAAGCAAATGGCAGATAACTTAATAATTGTTAGGTTCAACTTTTGCGTTTAGGTCATTTTTTCACAAACTGTATGCACTAGACATTTCAAACGTTGCTTATAGTTGTATCTTGGGTGGTACATGGCAACCGTTGAACGTGACAAAGCAAATGTGGAAGTGACCTTGACCCTCCAAGCAAGGTCAGATAACCTTATAATTTTTACCTTCAACTTTGACATTTAGGTCACTTTTTCACAAACTGTATGCACTAAGACCTTTCAAACTTTGCTTATAGTTGTATCTTGAGTGGTACATTGCGACCTGACAAAGCAAATGTGGATGTGACCTTCACCACCCAAGCAAAGGGCAGGTAGCTTTAATTGTTACATTTACATCACTTTCTCATGAACTAGAATTATGCACTAGATGTTTTAAACCTCATTTATAGCTTAATCTTTGGAAGTAAACATATTTTATTTTGACATAGTTGTGTCTTCGGTAGTGCATCTTTTTTTTAGATGCCAGGATTTCATCTATGAACTTGACCTACTTTTTGGAGCTGATGATTTTAAGCTCTACTGGCCAAAGGCCTTCATTTTTCATCCGATCTTTACCAAACTTTACCAGGTTGTTAATATCAATGAAAGCTCGCACAAGTTCCATAAACGGGGAACGAAATTTTCAAGGTAAATCGGCATGACTTTAAAAGAAATTTGAATGTAGAAAATGCCTTATATAGGCCGCTGCAAAGAAGGGTATTATGGCCGTGACCTATAAATAAATTTGACTATGACCTAGTCACAAAGCTGTTGTCTTGCAATATTTACAAGCAGTACACTCATATAGGAAATGCAACCTCAGCTATAGATAGAGAGGGATTATGAAGTTTCCCCTCAGACATGCCTTCGCCAGGGAGCGAACCCACGCTGGTCAGATGTCTGTCTATAGCTCCAAAGCCATTAGGCCTTATCCATGGAGCTACCAAGCCATGATATTTTGGTATTTTGGTATCTCTTTATATTGCCTACAGGGCTAGTGCCTTCTTATTTTTACTAGCCCTGTAGTCAAAAAAAATAGTGTCTGACCCTGTTCAACCATTGGTATAACACAAAAGGAAACTTTTCGTGAAAGAAAAAAGTTCATATACCCCTTTATTGTCATATAAATCTAAACTTTTACAAAGCCGTATAATTTTGACCAGTTTGAAACAAATTCGGACATTCTTTTAAAAATGAAGTTCAACAACGATCGATTGTTCCGGTTTAATTCGGTGAATGCAAGTGGCAGATTAGGCTTAAAAGAAAAAAGTGTTTGTTTCCTCTAACCCGACCGACCCTATTATTTAGCTGACAACCCTAACCTTTTCTCTTTTTTTTAAAGTTGAACCCATGAACCAAGGTTTCTTATGGAGATAAAAAATAAAAATAAAAAATATTCCTCCAGTGAGATTTGAACCCACGACCCCTGGGGTTTCCAGTGTACATTACCAAATATTGAAAAAGGGCCATAACCATGTATTATCTAGGTAGTAATACCTTCCCCTGTATTTTTTATCATATTAAAAGTGTTTTTTCATTAACAAAAATAAGGTCATTAATAATAAAAAAATAAAATAAAAATTGCCTGCCTACCTGCCCCATTTTTTTGAAGCCGTTAGTGGAAACAGACCATTGTTTTTTGGCCTTACTGTGTCTAGGACATTACCTGCCAAGACCATTTTGTGTTTAAAATTCCGATTTATTTTGACACCGCCTCATTTTCTTTTCTTGAAAACGGACAAGAGAGAGATTAATTTTGCAGTAATCCAGTCAAACTTATGCAATAATCATTTGATTGGTCGATTTAAATTAATGAATGCGGGAGCAGTCTGGTTTACTAACCGTATTCTCTAAAATACAAGTTACTACAAGAATATTTATTTTAAGTATTTTCTTTACAAAATATAACATTAGCTATAGAGCTATTTTCCGACAGAACATTTGTAAACATACAAACATATAATATTGCAGCTAAAACAGAAAGAGCATAGGGTTAAAAGTTATATATATCACATGTTATTTATAACATACATTATATATATATCACATGTTATTTATAACATACAATCTGGGCTCTTATAATATTATTACAATAGCCCAGATAAAATCATAATTAGACAAAGATAAACACATTCAAAACAGGATTTATATTTAAGCACATTTTAAGCGCATTTAAGCATACACACATTAAAATAATTATTCTAAGCACACAGCATAATACATAGAATATGTCAACATCTAGCACATCCTGTCATCTTAATTAAACTAGAACATTTACTAAAAAAGCAATCCCATTTAAAGCACACTTTACAACAATTTACATCCACAACCACAATAAAAACACATTTAAAACACTCATAGAATTGTTATTAAGTATGTTAATAATATGTTAGGTATTAAGAACATAACAAACCGAAAAAATAAGCATGCAACCACAATATCTTAAGGCATAAGCATGCAACCACAATATCTTAAGGCATAAGCATGCAGACACATACGCAAACAAATACAAATAGCACATCAAACATATAGCAGCATGTTTACGAAAATTAAGAGGCACAATAAGAAATGAGGGAATATTAAAACTCATACAACATTACAATTGTGTCATAGTTTGCAGTGCATGCAGCAACATGGCATTATTCAATTGCACCAAGGTGAGATCACTAATTTTCTGTTTGGCTGAAAGTGTGAGTTTGCAATATATTCTGTTTCAGGCAACAAAAGAGGTAGTTTTATCAACAGCGAAGCAGTTCCTGAATTTTGTTAACAAGTCACCATCTCCTTATCATGGTATGTTATCTGAGTATGTTGTCTGAATATCTCCATATCATGGTAAACTATGTTATCTGAATATCTCCATATTATGGTATGTTATCTGAATATCTCCATATCATCATATGTTATCTGAATATCTCCATATCATCATATGTTATCTGAATATCTCCATATCATGGTAATATACATCTAAATATCTCCTTATCATCATATCATATGTTATCTGAATATCTGCATATCATGGTAAACTATGTTATCTGAATATCTCCATATTATGGTATGTTATCTGAATATCTCCATATCATCATATGTTATCTGAATATCTCCATATCATCATATGTTATCTGAATATCTCCATATCATGGTAATATACATCTAAATATCTCCTTATCATCATATGTTATCTGAATATCTCCATATCATGGTATGTTATCTGAATATCTCCATATCATGGTATGTTATCTTAATATCTCCATATTGTGGTATGTTTATATGTTAATATCTCTTTATCATGGTATGTTATCTGAATATCTCCATATTGTGGTATGTTTATATATTAATATCTCTTTAGCATGGTATTTTATCTGAATATCTCCATATCATGACATGTTATCCGAATATCTCCATATCATGGTATTTTATCTGATTATATTCTTATCAGAATATGTTATCTGAATATCATTTAAACACTGCACCACATCTGGTACCAGTCTGACATTGGTGTGTAACACAAACACCACACCACATCTGGTACCAGCCAGAGCAGTCTGATATTAGTGTGTAACACAAACACAACACCACATCTGGTACCAGCCAGAGCAGTCTGACATTGGTGTGTAACACAAACACCACACCACATCTGGTACCAGCCAGAGCAGTCTGACATAGGTATGTAACACAAACACTGCACCACATCTGGTACCAGTCTGACATAGGTATGTAACACAAACACTACACCACATCTGGTACCAGTCTGACATAGGTATGTAACACAAACACTGCACCACATCTGGTACCAGTCTGACATAGGTATGTAACACAAACACTGCACCACATCTGGTACCAGCCTGACATAGGTATGTAACACAAACACTGCACCACATCTGGTACCAGTCTGACATTGGTATGTAACACAAACACTACACCACATCTGGTACCAGTCTGACATAGGTATGTAACACAAACACTACACCACATCTGGTACCAGCCAGAGCAGTCTGATATTAGTGTGTAACACAAACACAACACCACATCTGGTACCAGCCAGAGCAGTCTGACATTGGTGTGTAACACAAACACCACACCACATCTGGTACCAGCCAGAGCAGTCTGACATAGGTATGTAACACAAACACTGCACCACATCTGGTACCAGTCTGACATAGGTATGTAACACAAACACTACACCACATCTGGTACCAGTCTGACATAGGTATGTAACACAAACACTGCACCACATCTGGTACCAGTCTGACATAGGTATGTAACACAAACACTGCACCACATCTGGTACCAGCCTGACATAGGTATGTAACACAAACACTGCACCACATCTGGTACCAGTCTGACATTGGTATGTAACACAAACACTACACCACATCTGGTACCAGTCTGACATAGGTATGTAACACAAACACTACACCACATCTGGTACCAGTCTGACATAGGTATGTAACACAAACACTGCACCACATCTGGTACCAGTCTGACATAGGTATGTAACACAAACACTGCAACAAATCTGGTACCAGTCTGACATTGGTATGTAACACAAATACTACACCACATCTGGTACCAGTCTGACATAGGTATGTAACACAAACACTGCACCACATCTGGTACCAGTCTGACATTGGTATGTAACACAAACACTGCAACAAATCTGGTACCAGTCTGACATTGGTATGTAACACAAACACTACACCACATCTGGTACCAGTCTGACATAGGTATGTAACACAAACACTGCACCACATCTGGTACCAGTCTGACATTGGTATGTAACACAAACACTACACCACATCTGGTACCAGTCTGACATTGGTATGTAACACAAACACTACACCACATCTGGTACCAGTCTGACATAGTTATGTAACACAAACACTACACCACAGCTGGTACCAGTCTGACATTGGTATGTAACACAAACACTACACCACATCTGGTACCAGTCTGACATAGGTATGTAACACAAACACCACACAACATCTGGTACCAGTCAGAGCATCCTGACATTGGTATGTAACACAAACACTACACCACATCTGGTACCAGTCAGAGCAGCCTGACATTGGTATGTAACACAAACACTGCACCACATCTGGTACCAGTCTGACATTGGTATGTAACACAAACACTACACCACATCTGGTACCAGTATGACATTGGTATGTAACACAAACACTACATCACATCTGGTACCAGTCTGACATAGGTATGTAACACAAACATTACACCACATCTGGTACATTGGTATGTTACACAAACACCACACAACATCTGGTACCAGTCTGACATAGGTATGTAACACAAACACTACACCACATCTGGTACCAGTCAGAGCAGCCTGACATTGGTGTGTAACACAAACACCACACCACATCTGGTACCAGTCAGAGCAGCCTGGCATTGGTATGTAACACAAACACTACACCACATCTGGTACCAGTCAGAGCAGCCTGACATTGGTGTGTAACACAAACACCACACCACATCTGGTACCAGTCAGAGCAGCCTGGCATTGGTATGTAACACAAACACTACACCACATCTGGTAGCAGTCAGAGCAGCCTGACATTGGTATGTAACACAAACACTACACCACATCTGGTACCAGTCAGAGCAGCCTGGCATTGGTATGTAACACAAACACCACACCACATCTGGTACCAGTCAGAGCAGCCTGGCATTGGTATGTAACACAAACACTACACCACATCTGGTACCAGTCAGAGCAGCCTGACATTGGTGTGTAACACAAACACCACACCACATCTGGTACCAGTCAGAGCAGCCTGGCATTGGTATGTAACACAAACACTACACCACATCTGGTACCAGTCTGACATTGGTATGTAACACAAACACTACACCACATCTGGTACCAGTCTGACATAGGTATGTAACACAAACACCACACAACATCTGGTACCAGTCAGGGCAGCCTGACATAGGTATGTAACACAAACACTACACCCCATCTGGTACCAGTCAGAACAGACTGACATTGGTATGTAACACAAACACTACACCACATCTGGTACCAGTCAGAGCAGCCTGACATTGGTGTGTAACACAAACACCACACCACATCTGGTACCAGTCAGAGCAGCCTGGCATTGGTATGTAACACAAATGCCACACCACATCTGGTACCAGTCAGAGCAGCCTGACATTGGTGTGTAACACAAACACCACACCACATCTGGTACCAGTCAGAGCAGCCTGACATTGGTGTGTAACACGAACACCACACCACATCTGGTACCAGTCAGAGCAGCCTGACATTGGTGTGTAACACAAACACCACACCACATCTGGTACCAGTCTGACATAGGTATGTAACACAAACACCACACCACATCTGGTACCAGTCAGAGCAGCCTGACATTGGTGTGTAACACAAACACCACACCACATCTAGTACCAGTCTGACATTGGTGTGTAACACAAACACCACACCACATCTGGTACCAGTCTGACATAGGTATGTAACACAAACACCACACCACATCTGGTACCAGTCAGAGCAGCCTGACATTGGTGTGTAACACAAATACCACACCACATCTAGTACCAGTCTGACATAGGTATGTAACACAAACACCACACCACATCTGGTACCAGCCTGACATTGGTGTGTAACACAAACACTACAACACATCTGGTACCAGCCTGACATTGGTGTGTAACACAAACACTACAACACATCTGGTACCAGCCTGACATTGGTGTGTAACACAAACACTACACCACATCTGGTACCAGTCAGAGCAGCCTGACATTGGTGTGTAACACAAACACCACACCACATCTGGTACCAGTCAGAGCAGCCTGGCATTGGTATCTAACAAATGCTACACCACATCTGGTACCAGTCAGAGCAGCCTGACATTGGTATGTAACACAAACACTACACCACATCTGGTACCAGTCAGAGCAGCCTGGCATTGGTATGTAACAAACAAAACAATCCCAGTTTCTCCTGTATCCTCTCCCTCTCTCTGTTAGCCTCCTGTATCCTCTCCCTCTCTCTGTAAGCCTCTTGTATCCTCTCCCTCTCTCTGTAAGCCTCCTGTATCCTCTCCCTCTCTCTGTAAGCCTCCTGTATTCTCTCCCTCTCTCTGTAAGTCTCCTGTATCCTCTCCCTCTTTCTGTAAGCCTCCTGTATCCTCTCCCTCTCTCTGTAAGCCTCCTGTATCCTCTCCCTCTCTTTGTAAGCCTCCTGTATCCTCTCCCTCTCTCTGTAAGCGACTCGATTCACTAAGTAAACCTTATTTTAAATAATTACCATTACAGACAATTCATATTGATCTGTGTGAACTACAGAATCATATTCATGCAATTACTAGGAGTTCAGCAGGTTTATTTGTAGTGTTTATGAAGTGGCTGTCTAGTTATGTGTCCGTCTAAATATTCACACTTGAGGCCTAAATTAAAATATTGTTTGTTTGCAGTTTGCGACCGACCCACGGCAAATCCGCCGACCCAAACAATTTTTTTTAATTATTTTTTTATTATTTTTTTTCAAGTTTTTTTTAATTTTTTCTTGCATGTTCTGTTTATATTTAACTAAACCCTTTTTAAAAAAAAACTCTATGGATAATACTAGTGAAGCACACGATATTTGCATGCCGTCGATGGGCATGCGTTAATAATAAAAATGTATAAAAAAAATATATATATATCCCTACCTACCGATGGGTCGGAAACTGCAAACAAACAATTTTTAGCTCTACTGATCAGAGATCAGCAGAGCTTATGCCGTGGTGCGGCGTCCGTCGTCCGTCTGTCCTTAAACTTTTTTTTGTAGCGACTTCTCCTCTAAAACTACTGAATGGATTTTCATGAAACTTTACAGAAATGTTGCCCATGAAGTCTAGTTGATCCTAGCAAAAATTCATGTTGATGTGAAATCCAAGATGGCTGCCAGATCTAAAAATAGGTTTTTAAAAAACAAGTTTGTAGCGACTTCTTCATGAAAACTATAAGTGATATTGATATGGGACTTTTTCTAAAATGATCAGCATGACATGATGTTGGTCCTTGTCGAAAATCGTTTTGATTCGACGTTAAACATGGCTGCCAGCGGCCATCTTTGTTTACATAGAGTTATATAATGAAAACTTGTAGCAACTACTCCTCTGAAACTACTTGACGGATTTTCATGAAACTTCACAGGAATGTTGCTCTTGATGTCTTATTGATCCTAGCAAAATTTCAGTTCGGCCGGAAATTCAAGATGGCCACCACGGCTAAAAATAAATTTTCAAAAAACAAGTTTGTAGCGACTACTTCTTGAAAACTATAAGTGATATTGATATGGGACTTTTTCTAAAATGATCAGCATGACATGATGTTGGTCCTTGTCAAAAATCGTTTTGATTCAACATTAAACATGGCTGCCAGAGGCCATCTTTGTTTACATACATTTATATAGTAAAAACTTGTAGCGACTACTCCTTTGAAACTACTTGACAGATTTTCATGAAACTTTACAGGAATATTGCTCTTAATGTCTAATTGATCCTAGCAAAATTTCAGGTCGCCTGGAAATTCAAGATGGCTGCCATGGCTAAAAATAGATTTTCAAAATACAAGTTTGTAGCGACTACTACTTGAAAACTATAAGTGATATTGATATTGGACTTTTGGTAAAATGATCAGCATGACATGATGTTGGTCCTTGTCAAAAATTGTTTTGATTCAACGTTAAACATGGCTGCCAGCAGCCATCTTTGTTTACATAGAGTTATATAGTAAAAACTTGTAGCGACTAATCCTTTGAAACTACTTGGCAGATTTTCATGAAACTTTACAGGAATGTTGCTCTTAATGTTTAATTGATCCTAGCAAAATTTCAGATCGGCCAGAAATTCAAGATGGCCGCCACAGCTAAAATTAGATTTTTTAAAAAAGAAGTTTGTAGCGACTACGTCTTGAAAACTATAAGTGATATTGATATTGGACTTTTTGTAAAATGATCAGCATGACATGATGGTTATCAGAGTCAAACATTATTTTGATTCGACGTTAAACATGGCTGTCAGCGGCCATCTTTGTTTACATAGAGTTATATAATGAAAACTTGTAGCGACTATTCCTGTGAAACTACTTGACGGATTTTCATGAAACTTCACAGGAATGTTGCTCTTGATGTCTAATTGATCCTAGCAAAATTTCAGGTCGGCCGGAAATTCAAGATGGCCGCCACAGCTAAAAATAATTTTTCAAAAAACAAGTCTGTAGCGACTACTTCTTGAAATCAAAATCAATCAGTAGAGCTTCAAGGTCATTGACCTTTTGTTTAATGGTGGCCTGAGCTCTAAGAGTTTGACATTGCGATGGTTGATTATTTCTACATGATGGTCATTGACTGTTCCGTTTAAATAAAGTTGTCTCTCTCGATCACTCACTGACATTCAAACTCACACACATGCACCCCCAGTACCCACCCACTCACTCTCACACATGTATATGAAGTACTTTATTTTTCAGCTGTAGATGAAGTAAAGACGAGGCTGCTAGCCGCAGGATTTTGTGAACTCCGAGAGACCGACCACTGGAACGTTAAACCAAAGCAAAAGGTTCAACAATATATTAAAAACTATTTTACTCCTAACTTCTGACCTCTTAGTATCAGACCCAAGCCACATATATCGAAAATGATGGGGTCTGACGAGTTCCTGAGTTCATGATTTGTGTCCTTGTTAGTACTGGGAAGCTAGAAGCATAACTGAAATATAAGTTCATGGCTTGTTTTCAGGAAAAGTTTATCTTAGATAACTGCACAGTTTTTCAAAAGTGCATCAGATGCTATGCTCAATAACTTTAGACACTACTCCGTATTCAATCTTCCCACCACACTGAAGAGCGAGGAAATGGTATCAAATCCTTTTTGAATTTCCATTGCAGATGTTATGGTTTATAGCCTGAAAATCTCGGCCAAACAATCAAAATAGTCAATTATATAAAAAGTATGTATGGATGGGTTTTTATTAAATAGAGATTATTTAACTGCTGGGATCAATTATAGGGAAATACTTCACGAGTGGTAGACGTGTGGTTCTTTTCACGAACGAGCGCACTCGAGTGAGTGAAAAAACAAAGCACGTCTACCACCAAGTGAAGGATTACCCAATAATCGATCCCAGCAGTTAAATAATCTATTTTTTACATTTTAAATTACGTTTTTTGCAAACAAATATTCGCTTAATTGAACGTTATCGGCGGTTGATGTCGACGTCATCAACACTGTTGACGTCACGACTCAACGTCGCAACGTTAGTTATTATTGTGTTCTAAGTTAGCAGTGTTAGTTAATATTGTGTTTTGAGTTAGTTATTAATATTTAGCGATTATGAATATTCTAGCACTGAGAAATCCTGATCTTTCACGCATAGAAATGTAATAAAGAAACTTAACCTGCCAAATAAATGCAAATAATAGGTGAGCTACTTTTGTCTAGACCACAATAGTGGGTAGCGAGACATAGCAGTTACTTTTCCGGAACCACCGCCAGCATTCACATTTTAAATCAACTATAATTCAAATTTTTGAAGTATTTATCTTGAGCATTAAAGGCACTAACCTGCCAAGTAACCGCAAAATTATACTACACTATTAGTTATCCAAACTCTATCCAGGTGTTCAGGTCATAAAATAATGCATATTATGTGCCGATAAAAGTATAGGTTTATTCACAAGTACATAAAATACCTGCGATTGAATATCTTAAAATTAATTATGAGTTGGTAACTCTTAATTCGACGCTCCAGTTTAGGGGTTTGGCATGGCTGGTTTAAGCCGTTTATATTGTACCTATAGAGTTTCGATTCTCAAAATATGTAAGTTATATACCTCATTGTCAGTAGGTTTAAAAATGGTGTACACATGTTCATGATGTTGTAAAAGTTGTTGTCGGGATTGCTACTTTCAAGTAAGCACCTCAGATTGTTAATCCAGTATCATTCTAACTATAAATCTGCTTGCATATCAAAAATAAAAGGTAATAACATTTGGAGTTTTCAATTTTCCTTCATTGTAAGTATTCTAGTTCAAATAGATCTTGGAAAACACATTAAAACAAATTAAAGAAGCAGACTTTATTTTGAATGTGTTGCAATTAGTATTAAAGGGGTTGATGCTCTATTTTCAAACAAGATTTATTTAAAAGTGCTCTGACAACCTTAAAAGTAGGTGAAATAATTATCAAAATGCCATGAAAAATAAATGAGCTATGACCTATTAAACATTTGCAAAAAACATAAATGGTCATCTTGGAACGATGATGTCAGCGTGCCTTTTTATGGCACATTGACAAAATATATTATAAAGCAGAGAAAATCACTGCAAATTGATTAAAAAATAAATATCGATGTAAAATGTATATTTGTATGCTTATTTTTCATTTCCAGTGATTTTCTTCGCTTTAAAAGACATTTTATCAGTATGCCATATATGGTAAAAAGGCGCGATGATGTCATCGTTCAAAGATGGCCGCCTCCATTTGTGTTTCTTTGCAAATTTTGAATAGGTCATACCTCCTTTATTTTTCATGGCTTTTTGATAATTTTTTCAGCTTTTTTCAAGTTTTTCAGAGCCCTTTGAAATAAATATTGTTTGAAAATAGTGCCTCAACCCCTTTAAAACACTATATACTCGTAGTGGCCAGTCTGTATTCTAGACATTTCCTTGTTTCTAACTAATTTTGCTCCTTCCATTATTTCCTTTTTTCACTTTAACATTTCAGTATTTTGTGACGAGAAACCAGTCCACAATAATAGCGTTTGCAGTGGGTGGAAAGTTCAAGCCTGGCAATGGGTTCAGTATCGTTGGAGCTCACACGGACAGTCCCTGTCCTAAGGTGATGTTTAATAACAGGGTTCCCACGCATCAGGGAAAAGTCAGGGGGAATTTTTTTCAAGGTCGGAATTGTCAGGGAATTTTGAAAAATATCCGTGAATTTTTTTAATCTGGGAAATGTCAGGGAAAAGTCAGGGAATTTTTATTTCCTGCAATTAATGGGTCAACTACACATGGCTAAGGCATGTTCTTTACTTTTGGCTCGAACATCATTTTTATTTGACCTAAAACATCTTTCTGTTTATTTTGACATAGAACATAATTCTGTTAAAAATGGCGGTTATTTTTTAAACTGGAATAATGTGCAAACAAGTTTACCTTTGTAAGAGACTGAAAGGGATTTGCGCTCCTTCCCTCCTGAGCAACTTTAATTTGTGGTGCATTTGTTGCTTTTTAAAATCCCCACAAACGAAGTTTAGGTGGGTATATAGGAGTGAGCTTGTCGGTCGGTCGGTCTGTTGGTTTTTACGGTGTCCGGACGATAACTCATGAAAGGGTTGACGGATTTAAATAATATTTGGTACACGGGTATAACACCATAAAATGCAAGTCGAGTTCGACTTTTATTACAAACCACCAATTTTTTACGGAGTTATGGCCCCTTTTCAACTTAGAATTTGCCCAAAAAACGGTGTCCGGACGATAACTCATGAAAGGGTCGACGGATTTAATAATTTTTGGTACACGGGTTTAAGACCATAAAATACAGGTCAAGTTCGACTTCGGTTACAAACCACCAATTTTTTCAGAGTTACGGCCCCTTTTCAACTTAGAATTTGCCCAAAAAACGGTGTCCGGACGATAACTCATGAAAGGGTCGACAGATTTAATAATTTTTGGTTCACGGGTTTAAGACCATAAAATACAGGTCAAGTTCGACTTTGGTTACAAACCACCAAATTTTGATGGAGTTATGGCCCCTTTTCAACTTAGAATTTGCCCAAAAAACGGTGTCCGGACGATAACTCATGAAAGGGTCGACGGATTTAATAATTTTTGGTACACGGGTTTAAGACCATAAAATACAGGTCAAGTTCGACTTCGGTTACAAACCACCAATTTTTTCAGAGTTACGGCCCCTTTTCAACTTAGAATTTGCCCAAAAAACGGTGTCCGGACGATAACTCACGAAAGGGTCGACAGATTTAATAATTTTTGGTTCACGGGTTTAAGACCATAAAATACAGGTCAAGTTAGACTTTGGTTACAAACCACTAATTTTTGATGGAGTTATGGCCCCTTTTCAACTTAGAATTTGCCAAAAAAAATGCACCAGTCAACTCTGAGGAACCTGCTAATTTGGGTTTGTATTAAATTTAAACAATTTATAATGCATCCTCTTCATGACCATGTCTCTTTTTATTACACTTATACATCTTTGACTTGAACGGTGTAACACGCAAATTTTTGTTAATCTTCTTCCCTGATCACTAACAATATTGAAAACTCTCTCTCTTCTCCTCTCCTCTCCTCTCCTCTCCCCTCCTCTTTTCCCCCACTCTCCCTCTCTCTCTCTCTCTCATTATGTTTTTTTTCCTGTTTATTTCATATTTTGTAGTTTAAATAATTTGTTAGCCTTTGTCTAAATTGTATGAATATTTTGTAGCGGGAGGGCCGGATTTCTAATGTTATAATAACTTGTGGCCCGACCCCATTTCCATGTACATTTATTGGAAATAAATATGTTTAAACTAGACCATTGTTTTCTTGTGGTTGCCATGTTTATGTGACAAGGCGGTATTGTGGGGGTATTAATCACTTTCAGTGATAACTCTAGTTTGTTTTGTATGTACTGATTGTATCACAGTTTATCTTGGCTTCTAAGTAAATAGTAAGTAATGAGACACTGTATATTTTATTCTCTTCAAATGCTATATGCTCCCAACTTGACCCAATAATCTGAAATGTTGGCAATGCAATCATATTGCTTTGTAACCAGTACCAACCATATCCAGTAATTGTAAAAAAAAATTGAAAAGGTCTAGAAATGTATGAAAAGAGAGGAAAGGGTTGGCTGTAGGGGAGGATGGAGGCCAATGTTTAATTCATTAATGAATATTAAAGAAAAACTTACTAAAAATAAACACCAAAACGTAAAAAGATGTCAGGAAAATTTTGATTTTTGTCAGAAATGTCAGGGAATTTTGGATCAAATGGTGTGTGGGGACCCTGAATAAAAAAACCAGCAATTTAATTTTTATGTAATTTTGCTCCCGTTTATGCCAGCACCATGATAGTGGAGGGGCCATGTAGCGTCATCCATGTCTGGCTGTTGATACGTCTGTACATTTTAGTGAGAAAGTGTTGATTTTAATGGACGGCTGAAGATATACAATACTGGTTCTACCCACGAAAAATGGGGTGGTCTACCTCTACCACAAACAAATTTACTGTCATTTATGGCCAAACTATGTGTGTGCAAAAAAGGATTGTAAAACACAATTCAAACAAACCGTACATTTTTACATCACACCTTGGTTAAGGTTTTTCATTTGCCCTGTTTCTATGTTACTGTAGGATACACTTTTCATACTGCATACATATACATCTAGATGAGTACCATAAATTCCCACCAAAAGTAGGTCACCATGATTGGCCTACTTTTTACACTTTATTGGTTGTGTTTTTCCATAAGCTCACATCTAAGCTGTACACTCTTCAAACTTCATACACAGATACATGTAGATGGGTACTGTGCTACATTCTTACCAAACTTGTATCAGACATATCACTGAACAGCCTTCACTAACATTTTGTTGCTTCTGGTTAAAGTTTTTATTAGCTATGCATTAAATAACAGATAGCACTACACCCTTCAGATTTCGAAAAAAAAAAATAATATTATTTTGCCCCCAAATGGAGGGGACAAATGGTATGGTAATCGCACCATCCGTTTGTCTGTCCATTCCGTCCGAAACAGTCATGTCTCAGCCATAACTTTGAAGTACTGAAAGGATTTCCATGAAACTTCACAAAGTGTTCACCACAATGAGAAGATGTGTCACATGCATGAATCAGGTCAGACCTCAAAAGTCAAGGTTACACTTAGAGGTCAAAGATCAAATGAGTAAACCTTGCGAGGGCATTTGTCACTTTCTGTGACATTTATTGTTTGTTTTCCTTAACTTGGTGCTATTCTGTCTTAAAGATCTCTGGCCATATTTTATTTCATGAACATGTTTATATTTATTTAAATCGAAATCAATACACAACAATAGATATTTACAATTCACACATTGCAATATCTGTGAAAAGTGTGAATAAGATTTTATTTGATGACGTAGAAAACTTTGAACAGTTAAATTAATCCACAGGTAAATGTATTTATCAATTATCTGGCAATAGTTTTGCAGCTATACAATTCAGATTTACCTCATTTCCCCTTGCAGTCGCGCAGTGTAAAAGTAGTATCTTCGTCATACAAATAATAGTTATTTTTACATACAACTTAGTAGCGGTTTCCAATGTATGTTTCTCTCCGAGACTATCAAGAAATGTCCGTATGATGTTTAAGAGTTAAATGTGTTAATTGATAATACTACAAAAAGGGTGGCCATTCATCTTTAAATATAATTGTACAAAAGATACATGCAGTTCTTAGAACAATATGCACAATTTGTCGGAAGGAAGGCTTACATGGCAAGACTTACAGGCTTAACCTTTAAGATCGATTGATTGAATTGGATTTTATAGTCGCTCCAACAGCTAGGTCATATGGCGACTTTCCAGCTTCCACTGGTGGAGGAAGACCCCAGGTGCCCCTCCGGGCAATTTTCGTGCACGGGCGGGCACCTGGGTAGAACCACCGACGTTCCGCAAGCCAGCTGGATAGCTTCCTCACATAAAGATTCCTAGGCCCCTGAGGGATTGAACCTACAGCGGTGAATCCAAGTGATCACAAGTCAGAGACTTTAACCACTCGACCACGGACGCCTTAACCATTAAGTTTATGTGGACTATAGCCAATCTTTGACTGTATAAGCGACTTCCTGCTGTTGGCAGTATTTCAGATACAATTTCAATGAATAAATCAATGCACTACTTATTGAGAAGAAGGAAATATTTCAAATTATTTTAGAACAATAATTAAAATATTAGATTATAACATATTTTGTCATGTAAATATATACAAAATAAAAACGTTATATAAAAAAAAAATTAAGATGTTATTATTGAGAAAGCAACAGCAATTGTGCGATGATATTTGAATGTTACAAACGTTGTGAATCCAGGTGAAGCCAGTGTCCAAGGTGAACAAATGTGACTACTTGATGGTGGGGGTGGAGTGTTACGGAGGGGGTATTTGGCACACGTGGTTCGACAGAGATCTCACCGTAGGTGGACGCGTTCTAATCAAGGTATGTAGTTACATGATTATGGTGGGGGTGGAATGTTAGGGAGAGGGTTTATTGTTATGCAAGTTTATCAGAGATCGTGATGTTGGTGTTCTAGTCAAGGTATGCATTTACATGATGGTGGGGGTGGATTGTTATGGTGGGGGTATACGGCAATCATGGTTTAACAGGGATCTCACCATTAATGGATGTATTAGTATGTTTATTATACAGGAGTCAAGCAAGTGGATGAAGTGAGCCAAAAACTTGCTTATTTACCAGTCATTAAAAACATCTTCCGAAAACAAATTAACTGCTTTATACCATCAGACCCTCTTGGGCCTCTTTTTAATGTGTGGTCTATAACTTAATTTGTACGAGAGCCATTTTAACTGGTAGAAGATCGGAGGGTTAGTTAGGTTACAATTACCACATAATAAGTAGTCGTAAACTGGTTTAGCAAATCATCAACTGTTTTAAGAAATCATAAACTCGTTTAGTAAATCATAGACTGGTTTCAGAGAAATCATAGACTGGTTGTCATAACTTTCAGAATGGTGACAAGATAGAGCACAGACTGGTGTCTATTGACAGGCCTATCCTGCGTATTCCCCACATCGCCATTCATCTACTGAGGGACCATAATGAGAATTTCTCCCCGAACAAAGAGACGCATCTGTAAGTCTAGTAAATTTAATAGAAATGTTACATGATATATTTAAATTATTTAGAGCCTCTCTCAGAAAGTGTACAAGTGAAATCCAGGATCATCCCCTTACTTTTAAATAGATCTCACTGGATTTTAAATATACCTTAAAGATAGGCTCAAGATTGTGGGACTGCCTGGTTCACGTTGTCCCCAATCTACACATGAAGCATTGAAAGTTAAAGGGGTTGATGCACTATTTTCAAACAAGGTTTATTTTGAAGGGCTCTGAAAAACTTTTAAAAAGCTGAAATAATTATCAAAATGCCATGAAAAATAAAGGAGATACAACCTATTGAAATTTGCGAAGAAACAAATGGAGGCAGCCATCTTGGAATGATGACATCATCGCGCCTTTTTACCATATATGGCATATTGACAAAATGTCTTTTTTAAGCAAAGAAAATCACTGCAAATGAAAAAAGCATACAATTTATACATATACATCTGTATTTTTAATCAATGTGCAGTGATTTTCTTTGCTTTAAAATTTATTTTGTCAATATGCCTTATATGGTAAAAAGGCACGATGACGTCTTCGTTCCAAGATGGCCGCCTCAATTTATGTTCTTAGCAAATTTTCAATAGGTCATATCTCTTTTATTTTTTTATGGCATTTTGATAATTCTTTCAGCTGTTTAGCTCTACTGGCCAACGGCCAGCAGAGCTTATGGGATGGTGTGTTGTCTGTCGTCCGTCGTCTGTCGTCCGTTAACTTTTCTTCAAACAACTTCTCCTCAGAAACCGCTTTGCTAATTTTGACCAAACTTCACATGGATGATCCTTAGATGAATGCTTTTTAGATTTGTTAAAATTAGATCAGCGCTACATCCAAGATGGCTGCAATTACCATATATGGTCGAAACCTTAAAAAATCTTCTTCTCCAGAACCGCTGGACAGATTTCAACAGTTTTTCTTTTAAAATGATCGCCAACGCCTAGACTATCAAGTTTGTTCAAATAATGTCCCCGGGGTCAAAAATGGCCGTGCCCCGGGGGTCCAAAGTTTGTATATTGAGGTTTTGCATGTTTTTCATATAGACATATATATATAGGAAAAAACTTTAAAAAATCTTCTCTGAAACCACAAGGCATAGAGCTCCTTTTAAAAATCTTCTTCTTGGAAACTACAACAGCCAGAGGTTTGATATTTTGCATTTACTATAAGCTTATGGTCCTTTACCAAGTTTGTTCAAATGGTGACCCTCGGGTCACATTTGGCCCCGCCCCAAGCGTCACATCTTTTACATAGACATGTATAGGGAAACACTTAAAAAATCTTCTTCTCTATAACTGCAAGAGCCAGAGGTTTAATATTTTGCATTTGCTATAAGCTTGTGGTCCTCTACCAAGTTTGTTCAAATGGTGACCCAGGGGTCACATTTGGCCCCACCCCGGGGGTCGCAGTTTTACATAGGCTTGTATAGGGAAAAACTGAAAAAAATCTTCTTCTCTGGAACCACATGGCACAGAGCTCTCATGTATTATATGTAGCATCAGCTTATGGTCCTCTACTAAGTTTGTTCAAATGGTGACCCTGGTGTCAAATTTGTCCCCACCCCGAGGGTCACAGTTTTACATAGACTTATATAGGATTTTTTTATTAAAAATCTTCTTTTCGGAATCTACAAGAGCCAGAGGTTTGATATTTTACATTTATTATAAGCTTATGGTCCTTTACCAAGTTTGTTCAAATGGTGACCCTGGGGTCATATTTGGCCCCGCCCCAAGTGTCACATGTTTTACAAAGACATGTATAGGGAAAAACTTAAAAAATCTTCTCCTCCGAAACTGCAAGAGCCAGAGGTTTAATATTTTGCATTTGCTATTAGCTTATGGTCTTATACCAAGTTTGTTCAAATGGTGACCCATTGGTCACATTTGACCCCACCCTGGGGGTCACAGTTTTACTTAGGCTTGTATAGGCAAAAACTGACCAAAAATCTTCTTCTCTGGAACCACATGGCACAGAGCTCTCATGTATTATTTTGTATCTGATCTTAGCCAAACTTTAGCAGATTTTATGGCTGTCTTTTTTTCTTTTTTTTTTTTAATTAATTTTTTTTTTCTTTTTTTTTTTCTATGTTGGCCCAGTCGGACCAGTAACAGAGGAGTTATAGCTCTTGATTTAGTTAAAAATGCTATATTTTGCCTCATTAATACGGTAGGGCCTTTATTTTTCATCTGATCTTTACCAAGCTTTACCAGATTGTTTAGTTATGGCCCTTGATTTAGTCAAAAAGCTGTTTTTTGCCCGAAACTTCCAATAAAACATAAATGGCAGTCACTCGCTTCATTGATGTTATAAGAGCCATGTTAGCCAGTAGAGAGTCCACAGGCCCTCTTGGGCCTCTTGTTTAAGTTTTTCAAGCCCTATACAAATAAATTGTGTTTAAAAATAGTGCATCAACCCCTTAAGTATGTAATTCAACAAAAGTTCTGATCATATGCAGGGCTCTGGAAATATGGTTGCCCGATGCCCCGGGCAAGTGGATTTTGGGTGCGGGCAGGTGACCTTCGTAAATCTGGTTGTCCGTCACTTGCCCAATGGACATTTCATTATTAGATAAAAATCAAGGGAAAATTTGCCTTGACTGCGAAGTTTGCCGATAATTGCGTAGTGATTAACCACCCGTAGCTTTCGCCACGAGCAATTACTGACAAGTGTCATAAAACTGACCTGTTAAAACTGACCTGTGTTGTTCGTTATTGTTTCCTCCCATTTGACAGTTTATCAGAATTTGATTGGCCGAGTAACGTTTGGGGTGCCAATCTTTAATTGAAAATGTGCGGCATTTAGAATTTGTATACCGTGTGAAATATACCCCCGTAACGAGCCCCTCTATGCAGGAAGTAAGTCACGCGCCAGATTAGTGTGAAATATACATCAGTGTGTAAATCAGTTATTGAGATCGTGTTTTCGCTTTGTATATCGGTCGGTGTATCGTAGGTAATATTCTGTTCAATAATTAAAAATCATAGCGCAACACTTGACCTAGTACTGTATCCATATTATCCAATCAAATAACCGATGTATTTTTATCAGCCAGTGAAACAACTCCCGTTCACTACCACGTGGTAAAGTGAAACAATGGCGATTCAATCAAACCAATTTGTAAACAAGTAGTGCAATTAAACGATTATGTCAATTTGATGGCGTTGTTTGATGAGCAAAGAGACTATCGACGCATGTCTTAATGAATAGGTGTGCAACATGTATTTCAAAATGCCATGTTTGTTTTGAATGAATCCGAGATCAATGACAGAATAGCGTGTTTTTGTTTTGAACTTGAAGCATGTTTGCCATTGTATCTAAGATGAGCTTCGACCTTGGCTAATTTTGATAATTATTCGAAGAGTTGGCATCTCAAAAAGATATTAACAGAAAAACAACTACTTACCAGTCAGATTTAGGCATAAACCGTGCTAATAATTTCCAACACATAAAATTTAACTACATGAATTATATAACGAAAGTGAAAGTAGGAAAAAAGTTCTGTTTGACCTAATGCATCGTTCTTTTCATTCTTTTTATCTGGTGTAGTCTATAATAAAAGTAAAAGTAGAAAAAAGTTTTGTTCGACCTAATGCATCTTTTTGTTTGTTATCTGCCTCCCCTTTTGTAATTCCTGCACTAGGCGCGTCTTGTACGTCTTAATTCCATAGGCATTAGAGTCTACCAATTTGGTACCAGGTTCATCTCCTCGGGGTATCTCCACCGACACCCCACTCCCACTATCCCACCGGTGAAGGAAAACACTTATATGTGCATAATGGTAACAACCTATAGCTCTGATCATTCATAATTTAAGTCATTAATTTTACAATGAAATCATGTAAAAAATTATGACAAAAAAAACAGTGGGAGAAAAGTATTCAACTCGACGTAGCTAAATTTTGGGGCAAGTGACATTTTGGGCAGGGCAAGGTGGATTTTAAAAATCTGCTTGCCTTGGGCAAGTCGATTTTCAAAATATTTCCAGACCCCTGTGATGTATTATAAATCACTGCAATGCCTGCCTTATTGTGTCATGTTCAGAGCTGGGCTGATTACGTCATGCTCCAAGTTATATTCCATTTTCTTTCTAAATATATACTATCATTTATTGAAGACACACACACATAAACTTATCCCACAAACGTTTTATATAGGGATTTCTGTGTGTCCTATAATTGGGATATATATTTTAAAGAAGTCCTTGATAAGACCTTCTCATTTCACTCAATTCTGCATATTTTTATCTAGATGTAAATGGAGAGTGGCCTGAAATGTTCATTCCTGTTGGCAACATATAACCATTTTGTGTTGATGTGTTGATGTGCTGTAAAACCAATTCAATTCATTTTGCTCCAAAATCACCTGAGCAAATGAGCAAATGATACAGTGTGGCATTTCAAGTTCTCATGCTGGACCCAAGGTTGAATGCTGGACTGAGTGTTTTGTGAGAAAGGACAGAACCGTGTTGCTAATTGACAGCTTCACAAAGCTTCTTCTCTGAACACAAAAAAATCTTCTTCTCTGAACACAAGGCATACAGCTCTCATATATTACATGTAGCCCTGGGGTCACATTTGGCCCTGCCGCAGGGGTTACAACCTAGCACCTTCATTTTGTATTTGATATTTACCAAACTTTGTCAGTGTCTTTATATCAATGTTGTTAACACAGAGACCAGATTTCTTGAACAATCTTAACCAAACTTGCACAGATTGTATATGACCATAATATTTCGAAGAAGTTCTTATAATGGGCCAGTACTCAGGTGATAGATTTAGGGCCATCTTGGCCCTCTTGTTTATTAAGTCACACACATACCAAAAGTCTTACAGTATTCAAACTTCATACACACTTACATCTATATGGCACCATTATGTTCCTACCCAAATCAGGTTCATATAACTTGCCTTTTAATATATCACTTAACATTTTGTTACTCCATTTTATAAGCAACCGATAACCCTTTAGCGAGGCATTCGGGTTCCTTGGACACATTTTTTGGTTCTGTTTTTGATGAACAAAATAGATGTTAATCACTTGATCGTGTATGTTTTGTTTGGTAGATGTCCAGTACTGGCAACTGCCGTCCAGGCCCAGCTTAATGGTGATGATGCAACAAAGAAGGATACCAATGGAAATGGAACACTAAAGACTCAGGTATCCGTTTGCTTTATTATTTAAATTGGTGGGGGCTATACTGTTTTGTTGGCCTAGTTCATTCGTTCGTCCATCCATCAGTCCATCGTTTTTGCTCATATTCTCAAAATGCTTTCACAAATTACTTTCATATTTTTTTGTTGATTACTAAGGTGATACAAAAACATTCCATCACATTTCTGATCATCTGCGACCACAAGGTCAAGGTCACACACTTGGAAATGTTGTGTTTAGTGGGGGCATTAGTCGGAAATCCAATTTCTAGTTGTAACACAATGGGTAGCAGTTGAACATTAAATGATACTACTATGAAAGATTCAAAAGATAATTAATTCTGCTAAGTGTCAATAAAACATTCTTATTTAATCCTGTCACAGCGCAGTGTTAAAGTTAAAAAAGTTGTAATGGCCATTTTGTTGCTATATTGTTGTGAGAAAGGCAAATGTTGTATGTAAACTTTGGGAGTAGTGCACAGTATTTTACAAATCTTTACAGACATTTTCACCTTTATTATTGTAGAGTGAGAAACATCAGCCCCTTTTGGTGAAGTTACTCTGCGATGAGATGAAGATAGCGCCAGAGCAGCTCTTGGATTTTGACCTTCACCTTGCAGACACACAACCAGCTGTATGTGATATTGTGTTAACTTCAGTGTATAAAGCATTTTAAACATTTTTTTTCTTTTTTGATAAATTTATATCACGGTGGTGAAACCACGTGAATTTGATTGGGTTCACGGCAAAAAATTACAACAAGGTGTTCGATTAAGGTATGGTTTTTGCCTCTTTATTTTCTTGTTTAACAAATTGTTTTCAACTTAAGCGCACATACATCTAAAAGATGAACTCTTTTCTCCACCACAAAGGGTAATTTGATTCATCCAGTACTTTCTGAGATTAGACCTCCCAAAACATTGGAAATGAACGCATATGACCCTGAAGATTTTCAGCTGGCATGGCACAGTGGACTTAAAACCAGAAGATTGGGATAAACGCCTCTCTGACGCCACTGTGTATGGTCGGTGTGCTCTTGGGCAAGACACTTCCCCTTAATAGCCTTATCCTTCAGATGGGGATGTAAACGGGGCTATCCCATGTATCAAGAGTCTATCCTTCGAGCATGTCAAAGAACCATAGGAATCTGTTCTTAGTAAGAGTAGGGCAGGTTCCCAGATTCATAGTATGCATCCTTCCCCTCTCTTTGGGGTGGCTATAAGTAACCTATTATGTGTTATGAATCGTTAAACAACATTTATTTTGACTGTTTTCAGGCAATTGGTGGTGTGTTGGAGGAATTCATCTTCTCTCCAAGACTGGACAATCTGCTCAATGCCTACACAGCTACTGTGGTAAGTCTTATACAGTGACATCAATGTTAAAGGCAAGCGCTATCATACATTTAAAGAAGAAACAATAGGTTTATTATGTTTCATTCTAATGATCAGCTTGTTAAGGCACGTAAAACACGTTATTAGTGACTGGAACAGCAGTGATCATAACAATGCCAAGTGTTTAATGGTTGATTATCAGTTATGCCTAACATCTGCATCTGTATCTGTAAAGGTTAAAGGAATTTTATTGTATGCATTAGCTACTCGTAAGTGTGAACCATCATGACATAATGGAGGTGAGTTTACTACTACTGTAAGTTCATTAAAGCGACACTACCCGGACACCAGTGCTATACGGACACACGCGTTACCCGCACACCCTTGCTACCCGGACACCACACTACCAGTACACCCTCGCTATCCGGACACCCGCGTTACCCATAAACCCTACACCCGCACTACCCAGATATCCGCACTACCCAGGCACCAGCACTACACCCGCTACCCGGACACCCATGCTACCTGGACTCACAAGTTACCCAGACACACGCATTTACGAGACCTGCACTACCTGGACAACTGCACTAACCAGGCACATTCGTGCTACCCAGACACCCGTGCTACCCCAACACCCGCGATGCCTCTACACCTGCGCTACCCTGACACCTGCTCTTCCTCATGCTATCCAGACACTCACACTACCCAGACACCCACACAACCCAGACACCCGGGTATTATGAGATGAAAGGCAGCGTCGGCATTGAGTTGGAGTTATTTTCTATTTACAGTAAATAACATTGTTGCAGTTATTTGTTGTGAATACTACAAGCTGTATTGCAGTGTTGTCTTCATTTCAGGGCCTGGTTGACTCGTGTGCAGACTCCTCCCTGGAAAACGAGCCCAACATCCGAATGATCAGTCTGTTTGATAATGAGGAGGTATGTAAATATATCACAATTATTTTTTAAACCGAAACACATTTAATTCTTACTATCCCATTGGGAGCTCAAGTGAGAAAGTGTTGATTCTTACGAATGGTGGGAGGTATACAGTACTGGCTCTACCCAGTAAAAATGGGGTTGTCTGCCTCTTCCACAAAAAAATCGACCGTCGTATAACATGTGCTAAAAATGACATAAAACACTATTCAAACAAACAAAACCTTACTAGATTATGCATGTAGAAGTTCTCACTGCTGTAAAAAAAAAATCTTGCTGCAGTCCGACACATTTCTTTCAAAGTTTCATCTCATTTTCCATTGGTGCCCTGTCCATATTAACGTCCATCGGTTCTATGTTTCATTTAACTTCACCTCATATCCACATTTCTCATCTATACCTGACATAATCCCAGTCTTAATAAGAGTGACGTTTTATTTCCTAAGAATTCTAAGGGTTGCATGTTTTTAACTTTTGAACACAGATTATATGAAATAATCATCATGTTAATGATTAAGCAACTAAAAAATTGTCTATAACTAAAGACCTAATAATTATTATCACAGACATTGTTATAATTGTTTAACAATAGCTATGTGATATAACTATTGTAATCGCCGATTTTTGATGAAAGTTTGGAATACACATCACAATGAAATTATGAATACATAAACAAAACTAAAATTATGTCAACCAATGTTTTCCTGATTTACGGTACCATTGTATTATTGTAGGTAGGATCGGAGAGTGCCCAGGGAGCAGGATCCAGCTTCCAGGAATACGTTCTACGTAGACTGAGCAGCGGTGGATCGCAGACGGCCTTTGAGGAGGCCATTCCTAAATCCTTCATGATCAGTGCTGACCAGGCTCATGCCATACACCCCAACTACAGGTAATGTCTCTAGGTGCATTTAATTTTTTTAAAGGCAGATTATGCCTTTTTAAAAGTAGAGGGAAAAGGTTAACAAGGTATTCGAAAGTCTTTAATAACTATTAAAGCATACTACGCAGTCCATTCGGTGCAAAAAGTAATACTTTATAAACAATTTCAATTAGACGTTTCAATACCACACTGGTATGCAAGTAGTAGCCGAACAGAAAATAGTGTTTATTGTACTGTTTGTTGTTATTTGATATTATTCAAACAAAAACAACTTACAGAGTAAAGTTAAGTTCACTTCATTGTTAAAAATGACAACATCCGATTACAAGCTGGTGCACGCGCTGTTAATAGGGACCTCAAAAGGATAACCAATAACCGTTGATTGACAGCAGTACAGAAGTAGTAGCCGAATTGCTAAAGAAATGGATACATTTATGGTCATTATCCCTATTGGACGCCCCATTCCGTAAGAAAGACAACTCATCCCGTTCATGACCTAAATATATTAACAAGAGATGTCTCCATTACGTCAGGGATTACGTCAGTTGGAAATGTCCGCTACTGCAGTATAATCAGATTTGACCGATCGATATTTTACTGCAGTATTGTATTTTTCTAATATTGTTTATGCCTACATGTTATATAAACAGGGTTATATATATAAATTAGAGAGTTTTAATTTATTATCGTCTGCTGGTGTTGTCATGGGGAAGCATTGTTTAAATATTGGAGAGCAATTAAAAACACTTAACCGCGCATGCTTGGTTAGCGCGCGACTTCCCCACGCGCAAATTTGCGCGGAAATGAGTGCTGAGAAGAAAATCTTATTTCGGTACATATTTACTTTTTTGTATACGACGATTCTTCTGATGGTGAAAAATGTATCTTTTCATTAAATTTGATATTTTCTATTGAAGAGCTACGAACGTCGTTTGTTTACGGAAATTCGGATACTACTGCTGTTCGGCTACTACTTGCGTACCAGTATCATGAAAAATGTACTATTACTTTGTGCCCCGTTAAAAACTGTGCTGATGCATAAAACTGGTCAGCTTCAAGGCAGAATTGTCTATAATGCAGTTATTCTTCACATAACTAACAGATGTACACATTTTTTAAATGGCCACATACTAAAACAAGAGGCCCAAGAGGGCCTGTAGACGCTCTACTTGCATGATGTGTTCAAAAACATAAACATGATAGAGGTCAACCCAAGAAACATGTTTCCTATATATAACTCTATGTAAACTTTGGGTTATCGTGGTGGCAATTTTGAATAATTTTGATTATTTGACGATAATGTCAAACACAAACTTGATAGAGGCTAATCCAAGGAACATGTATATGATATTTCACAAGAATGGAATAAGTGGTTTAGGAGATGTCGTTTAAAATTTCCTTAAATTTTACCTAGTTTTAGCCATGGCGGCTATCTTGGATGACTGGCGGCCGCAAAAAACACAAATCTGAGAGGGACTATCCCAAATATCACTGTGCTTAAGTTTCATCAAAATCCTTCAAGCGATTTCAGAGAAGATGTAATTTTTAACCTTTTCCTATATAACTCTTATGTAAACTTTGGGTCGCCGTGGTGGCCATTTTGATTATTTGACGATAACAAAAACACAAACTTGATAGAGGCTAACCCAAGGAACATGTATATGATATTTCACAAGAATGGAATAAGTGGTTTCAAAGGAGATGTCGTTTGAAATTTCCTTAAATTTGGCCTAGTTTTAGCCATAGCGGCCATCTTGGATGACCGGCGGCCGCGAAAAACACAAATATCCCAAATATCATGGTGATTAAGTTTCATCAAAATCCTTCAAGAGTTTTCAGAGAAGATGTCATTTTTAACCTTTTCCTATATTACTGTATGTAAACTTTGGGTCACCGTGGTGGCTATTTTGATTATTAGACGAAAACGAAAACACAAACTTGAAAGAGGCCAACCCATGGAACATGATATTTCAAAAGAATGGAATAAGAGTTTCGGAGGAGATGTCGTTTGAAATTTCCTTAAATTTGACCTAGTTTTAGCCATGGCGGCCATCTTGGATGACTGGCGGCCACGAAAAACACAAATCTGAAAGGGACTATCCCAAATATCATTGTGATTTAGTTTCATCAGAATCCTTCAAGCAGTTTCAGAGAAGATGTCATTTTTAACCTTTTCCTATATAACTCTATGTAAACTTTGAGTCGCTGTGGCAGCCATTTTGATTATTTGACGATAACGAAAAACACAAACTTGATAACCCAAGGAACATGTACATGATATTTCAGTAGAATGGAATTAGTGGTTTCGGTGGAGATGTCGTTTGAAATTTCCTTAAATTTGACCTACCGTAGTTTTAGCCATGGCGGCCATCTTGGTTGACTGGCGGCCGCAAAAAACACAAATCTGAGAGGGGCCCTCCCAAGTAACATTGTGATGAAGTTTCATTAAAATCCTTCAAGTGTTTTCAGAGGAGATGTCGATTTTATAAAATTGCTAACAGACGGACGGAAAAGTGATCGCATAAGCCCTCCTGGCCTTTGGCCAGTAGAGATAAAAAAACTATAAAAAAAAGTTTTTTCAAATATTTTGTTTCAATTAAGGCATCAGTACATTGCAGGGTTCGACACTAACGGTAGTTTCCGGTAAATCTACAAAGCCGAGTCTCAGCGCTTGCTCACGACTGCTACACATTTTTTATGACAACCGTAAATCATAACAATACGCGGCCCTGGATTGTTTTGCGAGAAAAATGCGAACATTTTTAATACACTCGAAGTACTCGTTTATTAATGCGATTTGATGAGGTATTCAGTGTATTTCATTGATAAAGTATGCAATTAACGTATATGGATGTGCATCTTTCCCAAAATGCGTTGCAAAACTTAGCGATATGCTTCTTTTTTCATATGTCACCGGTTTTCACGATTCCAAAAAGAACGCAACTCGCTAGAAAAGATAGGATCGAAATTATATTTGTTTAGTTCTGAATATATTTCATTGATATACATGTTCAGGCCTTACACTACTGCATAAATATTCAAAAATAAGACCAAGTGGACTTAAATTTGGGGCAAGTGAGGTTTTGGGCAGGGGCTGAGGCTGGGAAAATGGATTTTAAAAATATTTCCAAAAACCCTGTTTTGAAACAGTCTATATCCCTGAGAGAGCTTTCTAATTTAAATAAGGCATTAATTTTGCAATTAAAAATCATCTCAGAGCAGAGGTGAATCTCACAATTTTATAAAAATAATAAAGACGGGACGAATCGTTCGACTGAAATGGTCATATACCACTATTGCATTTCCCATAGGCCTACATGCCTTTTGGGCTTCAATCCCTGTTTCTAAATAAGACTGGCTGAAAAAAAAACTAACTTTTCTTAAAGAACTATCTTGTATACGCTCAAAAATGATCAGCAAATTGGAAATAATGTAATGCTTTCAGCCTCTAATACTTCACTGAAGGTGTCACCCTAGAATGGCAGTAAATAAATTATACTTTATTTACTTTTTTCTACTTTTTGTAAATATACCCTCGGTACAATTTTATCAATAAAATTGCAAATTTCAATCAAAATATCCTAAATGAACCTGTTTTATGCTGAAAATTTAATATTCTGATGTTTTATGGGGATTTGTTATGATTTTGGTAATTTATTCTAATCAGAATCTATCTTACAATCTCACTATATGCCCTAATAGACCCTATACTGGTACTTATTCCAACCAATCAGATGCCCCAAAATAATAGTGGTTACCATATCTGACCTAAAAGAAGATGGTGTTTCAATTAAATGGCTCATCCATGTATAATGATAAAAAACATAAAATAACATGAAAGGTGTGTCTGTGAGCATTTTAAGTTATTACGGGCTGTTTGGAATGATAGGAAGATGTAGATCCTGGTTTTATCTGACTTTAAAAGACTTCCAGACCTTGCAGAGTAAGGCCAACAGGCAGATGTGCGACATGAAATTAATCCGTCTTTTTGGAGTGTTTTTCGTTTATGTCTACTGTTTCCTTCGTTACTTATATTTTGTTTAGTTAAATCCCTTTATTCTGAGGTTTATATTTTGAAAACTAGCCGGGCTACCAAAATCTGTGCAGGACTACTTGATTTTGAAAGTTGGTAGTCCTGTTAGTGTCAAACCCTGCATTGAGTGGAACTTAACGAAATTAGCGGTAATAGTATACATTTATACACGACATAAAGTCTATCATATTGTTGAAGTGTTAACTAAACATAATCTGCCTTTAATCTATTGACCATGATCCATGATAAAAGTAATTTCAGCATTTTATTTCTGTAATTTATAACTAAAATACATTATGTATGAATACAAGATGTCAATGTTCTGTTTTTGAACAGATTAATTGTTTTAAAAGTGTAATTAAAAAATAATTGTAGAGACCTTCATTGAACTATATGAAACACCTTTATTAAAACAAATAAATAATTTAAAGAGATATATGAAAATGACATTACCAAATGTGTAAAAAAAAAGAAGAAAAAAAAAGGAAATTGCTACACAGATCTAAATGCCATTGAGAATCAAGCTGTCAGATTGTATAAGCGATGTCTCGTTTATGGTGGCAGTCATAACATGATGTTGATGTCTAGAAACACAAATAATTGAAATTTACACCATTAAAATTATTTTGAAATCAAAACTGAAAATATTATTACTAAGTAATAAAACGTGACTTTTTAAGATGGTAATTTCCATCTTTATATGTTGTCTCAAATGAACAGCCTTGGTAGCTAAGTGGATAAGCCTTAAGCTACAGACCTCTGCCCTGTGTGGAGTCACTCCCTGACAGAGATATTCCTGATGGAAAATTCATCCTTCATCAAATATCCCTCTGAGGTTGATGTCCCAGTATGATCTATTAAATAAGATGTGTTTATGGGACATAAAAAACATTTCATTTGTCTCGAGTGAGAAGTAAGGATGTTTGTTTCCTGTTATATTAAGTGAGCAGCACAACTCTAAGATGTAAGTTTCCTGTTATCTTTATTTCAGTGAGAAGCACGAGTCCAACCACCAACCAGGCCTTCACAAAGGTATTGTGGTGAAGATCAACAGTAACCAGAGGTACGCCTCCACCGCCATTACCAACACAATTCTCAGGGAGGTGGCACGTATCGCTGATGTTCCCATACAAGTAAGGTGCCTCCATATTGACACTTGCCTCTCCCACTCGCTGATTGACACTTGCCTCTCCCACTCGCTGATTGACACTTGCCTCTCCCACTCGCTGATTGTGACTTACCTCTCCCACTGGCTTATTAATGATCAATTCTTCAAGATAAATCTTGAAACTTTACAGGAATGTTGCTCTTCATGTGTAGTTGGTCTTAAGTAAAATTCAGGTTGTCTGAAAATCCAAGATGTCCAATTTACGACATCACGTCCGCCGATGTTTCATGAACATTGTTTATGTGAAACGTATCGAATTTTATCCTTGTTTTAGAAAATGAATAAATTTATAAATAAATTTTTCGATTTCAACATACAAACCAGAGGAACACGGTTTAGACTGTATATGGTACAGGAACACGGTTATACTGTATGTGGTACAGGAACACTACAGGAACACGGTTAGACTGTATATGGTACAGGAACACGGTTTAGACTGTATATGGTACAGGAACACGGTTAAACTGTATATGGTACAGGAACACGGTTAGACTGTGTAAGGTACAGGCACACGGTTAGACTGTATATGGTACAGGAACACGGTTAAACTGTATATGGTACAGGAACACGGTTAAACTGTATATGGTACAGGAACACGGTTAAACTGTATATGGTACAGGAACACGGTTAGACTGTATATGGTACAGGAACACTGTTAGACTGTATATGGTACAGGAACACGGTTAGACTGTATATGGTACAGGAACACGGTTAGACTGTATTTTGTACATTTTGTTGAACAGAATGGAATAAGAACAGACCAAGAACTTAAGAGTTACCCAGTCTACAATAGTGAATTTCTTTGCTTACTTAAAATTAATATTGATTAGTTAACTAGATGTGTTTAATTAATCGTGATTATTCATAAATAAAGTTCACAGAAATGAAACATTTTAATCTTCTTGTAAATCGCTAATCAGCCATATTTGTCACACCTCGATCAACTTATAAATGTTATTTTCACGCTTTGATTGAACATGTCACAAACAAGTACCAACACTCAGTGACCGACAATGTACTGCTGTATTAGCAGTGGCAGGGCAACATTACCATCTTCAAGTGTTAGATGGCTATAATCACGCACAAACAGGATTTTAGGACCGGGTCTCCGTGGCCGAATGGTTAACAACATTGCATTGTAAACCTTCGCCTCTCACCGCTGCGGGTTCAATCCCACTGGGAGCTCGACTTGTAATTGAGAAAGTGTTGATTCTTACGGATGGTGGGAGGTGTACAGTACTGGTTCTACCCAGGAAAAGTGGGTGGTCTGCCTCCATCACAAAAAAAAAATCGACCATCATATATAACCTTACATGTGTTGAAAATTACGTAAAACACCATACAAACAAACATCAGGACTGTGCAATTCATTTGCGGTGGTATTATATTCATACTATCAAAGACAAATTAGATTTAATTACATAGGAGTTGTGTTGAGACCGGAAACTATGTTAACGTTACCGGTCCTAATCGAAAAAAGACGGGGTTCGAGAAACTGGAGTTTGACTGTATTATATTTTCATCCAACGTTTTATCTTATTTGACTACATTGTACCGTGACACTGCATATTTTTGGACGGAAAAACTGATGGCGTCCGATCTAAATAAAGTCATTTTATAATATTTCATTTTTTGTACTTCAGGACTTCGTAGTCAGGAATGACTCCCCATGTGGATCGACAATCGGACCAATCATGTCAGCCAAGCTGGGCATGCCCACAGTCGATATAGGGGCACCACAACTCAGTATGCATTCTATACGTGAGATGTGCTGTACCACCAGTGTTTGGCAGGCACAGACGCTCTACAAGGTGGGTGTGATAGGGGTAGTGTAGATATAGGGCCCCCACAACTCAGTATGCACTATGTACGTAGGATGTGCTGTACCACCAGTGTTTGACAGGCACAGACACTGTTCAAGGTGGATGTTAACATACCTATATCCTTTATCTGTGTATCAATAGATGGCCTATAGAAGGTGAGTATTCTTACATAGTACTGTTAAATATTGCACTACCTAAGCAGTTATTATTACATATGAATGTGTGACTAATGCAATTTAACTATTTATTTGTAACATGATCTTTTCTGATTTCAGGGATTCTTTGAGCACTACCCAGAGGTGTTCCAGTCTCTGACCTTCTGAAGCAACTGTGATATCAAGACAATCAGGGCAGTTTCATCAAAACGTCCATACCTGTCATCATTTCATCCTGCAAAATAGTAGCACTGTGATATTTTACATTTTGAATTGGAAGGAGTGAGATTTATGATTTTTGAATAAAAGAACTTTAATAGTTTTGAAGCGTGTACCAGAAAAATAATTAAAATGCATTGAACTGAAATATGTGTTCATCCTCCCTCCCCCTCTGTACACGTCTTCATGGCTGAATGGTTAACAACGTTGCGTTGTAAACCTTTGCCTCCCACCGCTGCAGGTTCAAATCCCACTGGGAGCTCGACTTGTGAGGAAGTGTCGATTCTTACGGATGGTGGGAGGTGTACAGTACTGGTTCTACCCAGGAAAAGTGGATGGTCTGCCTCCACCACATAAAATCGATAATCTTAAATGTGTTGAAAATGATGTAAAACACCATACAAACTCTTGACACAGCGACAGTGGCTTGGTAGTAGTATCTCATTTGCTTGACGTTCAATCCACCTCACATGTGGGAGGTACTAGTAGCTTCCTTGCTTGATGTTCAGCATACAGAGGGCAGTTGTAGGACTGGTCGGCCTGGTGTCAATATGATGTGACTGGGTGGGGTATCATGTCATGTGACCTGGTATTCCAGTCTGACAGCACTATAAAATTTAGCATAGAGCCCACTGCTACAAGCAGACACAATTGTGATATGACTGAAAGATTGTTAAAAGCAACTTTAAACCCCATACAAACATATTGATTGACATTTGGTATATAATGGGTAGTTCTAGGGCTGGTCGGCACAGCCCCACATCATATAATTTTACCCAACTTTTAAATAAATTCAGTATTAAACGGGCACACAAGTAAGATCCTCTGTGTATATAATGTTGCCCCAGAGTCTCATCAGTTGTGTAAAAACATCGAATATGTTTTACAAGTGTTTAAGTTTTATGAAAAAGGGCATAACTCAGCATTGGATATTAATTGATAAGGAAGAACTGTATAAAATTGCATGACCATGGGTCAATATTTTGCCAAGTTATGAGCTACTGTGCATTTCAGGGTGCCTAGACGTCGAATATGAATAGATTTTTTTTTTATTACTTTCTATATGTTTGCATACCTGATATGATTGAAAAGAATGAAAACGGACGCTCCTGAATCTGTTTGCAATCTTCGCAAAGCCATCCTCTAAGCTTTGCTAAGCCAAAAATTCATTTTGACCCTCACTGTTTACATGTAATTTTATTGACAGCCGAAAACCAAAATGCCGACGGCGGAACATTCCGTTTTTAGCTCACCTGTGCTCAAATGTGAGCTATTGTGACCAGTCTTTGTCCGTCATCTGTCGTATGTCGTCTGTCTTTTGTCAATGTTTAGCTTGTTTACACAATAGAGGCTACATTACTTGAGCAATCTTAACCAAACTTGCACAGCTTGTATATGACCATAAGATCTCGGACGACTCGATAATGGGCCAGATCAGACTAGTAATACCAGAGTTATGGCCCCTGAATTAGCAAAAACTGCAGTTTTCAGCTCGACTATTCGAAGAATGTGAGAGCTATCCTACATGGCATCGGCGTCTGCGTCCACAGCTTCACCTTAAAGTTTCTGTGCAATAGATTTAGATACTACTCAAGCTGATGCATTAAAAGTTTCCAATAAAATTCTGCACCTTATCCAACAATCCCCATAACTATTCCTTTCATTTTGACAAAGTTATGGCCCTTTGATTGTCATGTCTTACCTTAAAGTTTTTGTGCAATAGATTTATAACTTCAAAACTACATAACTCTTCCATTCATTTTGACAAAATTATGGCCCCTGAATTGGTAAAAAATATGAATTTTACATAGAAGGGCTGCAGCTTAGATATTTTGTATGTAGCATCGTCTGGTAGTCCTCTACCAAGTTTACTCAAATGGTGACCCTGGGGTCAGTATTGGACCCGCCCCGGGGGTCACAAGAGGTGAAACATGAGGGTGTGGGTGGGCCCCCTGAGTCATAACTTAGTAACTGTTGAGATCCCCACTCTATAACCATATATACACTTACTGGACATGAACAGACATACAACCGTCCAACCAGCATAGACACCGGGTTGCTTCCCCACCCCTGGGGACATAGCCCCTCGGTCATAACTTGGAAACCGTTGAGATCTCTACCCTATAACCATATAAACACTTACTGGGCATGAACAGATGGATACAACCACCCAACCAGCATAGACCCCGGGCTCCTTCCCCACCCCTGGGGACATAGCCCCTGGGTCATAACTTGTAAACCGTTGAGATCCCAACCCTATAACCTTATATACACTTACTGACGGATACAACCATCCAACCAGTGTAGACCATAGGCTTCTGCCCCACCTTTGTAGCTCCTGGGTCAAACTTTACAAATAATTTGATGTTTTTAGCTCGACTGTTCGAAGGGTCTTATGGGGTCTATAGGTCAAAGTTCATGGTCACAAATTGCATTTATGTGTTGATAGTTGATAGCATCAGGTGAATGTTTATGTCTGCATTTCTTAACATGTAAATAACTTCAATGTTTTTTATCCAATCATCATCAAACTTACATACTTTATTATAAATGGGACGATGATGGTATCTATTGAGTTCAAGATCATTGGATGAAAGGTCAAGGTCACAAAGGGGTCAAAGGTTGAATGCATTTACATATACTTTTAACATATTTTCTTCAAATTTTCAACTTTATTATAAAATTTGTATTATGTATCCTTTGAAAGGGTTATTATGAAATTACCTCTGTGTCATCACAAAAAATAGTCAAGCTGCGCTGTCCTCTGACAGCTCTTGTTCATCTTGTTTATACGATAGAGGCCACATTTCTTGAGCAATCTTAACCAAACTTGCACATGTTGTATATTACCATAAGATCTCGGATGAGTTCGATATTGGACAAGATCGGACCAGTAACACCAGAGTTATGGCTCCTGAATTAGCAAAAAATGCAGTTTTTCATCTTGTTTACATGATAAAGGCCACATTTCTTGAGCAATCTTAACCAGACTTGCACAGATTGTATATGACCATAAGATCTCAGACAAGTTCGATAATGGGCAAGATCGGGCCAGTTACACCATAGTCATGGTCCCTGAATTAGCAAAAATGCAGTTTTACATGTTAACATGATACAGGCCATATTTCTTGAGCAATCTTAACCAAACTTACACAGTTTTTTTGGTGTGTTTTATTATTGTTAGATCACCTGAGCCGAAGGCTCAAGGTGAGCTATTGGGATCACTCTGCGTCCGTCGTCCGTCGTCCGTCCGTCCGTCCGTCGTCGTCGTTAACTTTTCTTCAAACGACTTCTCCTCAGAAACCGCTTGGCTAATTTTGACTAAACTTCACATGGATGATCCTTAGTTGAATGCTTTGTAGATTTGTTAAAATTAGGTCAGCGCAACATCCAAGATGGCCGCCATTACCATATATGGTCGAAACCTTAAAAAATCTTCTTCTCCAGTACCGCAGGACAGATTTCAACAGTCTTTCTTTTAAAATGATCGCCAACGCCTAGACTATCAAGTTTGTTCAAATGAAGTCCCCGGGGTCAAAAATGGCCGTGCCCCGGGGATCCAAAATTTGTATATTGAGATTTTGCATGTTTTTCATATAGACATATAGGAAAAAACTTTAAAAAATCTTCTTCTCTGAAACCACAAGGCACAGAGCTCTCATGTATTACATGTAGCATCAGCTTATGGTCCTCTACTAAGTTTGTTCAAATGGTGACCCTGGGGTCAAATTTGTCCCCGCCCCGGTGGTCACAGTTTTACATAGACTTATATAGGGGAGAAAAAAAAAATCTCAGAAACTGCAAGAGCCAGAGGTTTGATATTTTGCATTTACTATAAGCATATGGTCCTTTACCAAGTTTGTTCAAATGGTGACCCAGGGGTCACATTTGGCCCCACCCCGGGGGTCACAGTTTTACATAGGCTTGTATAGGGAAAAACTGAAAAAAATCTTCTTCTCTGAAACTACAAGAGCCTGAGGTTTAATATTTTGCATTTACTATAAGATTATAGTCCTTTACCAGGTTTGTTCAAATGGTGACCCTTGGGTCACATTTGGCCCCGCCCCAGGGTTCACATGTTTTACATAGACTTCTATAGGGAAAACTTAAAAAATCTTCTTCTCCGAAACTGCTTGAGCCAGATGTTCAATATTTTGCATTTTCTACAAGCTTATGATCCTTTACCAAGTTTGTTCAAATGGTGACCCTTGTGTCAAATTTGGCCCCGCCCCGAGGGTCGCAGTTTAACATATACTTATATAGGAAAAAATTTAAAAATCTTCTCTGAAACTACAAGAGCCAGAGGTTTAATATTTTGCAATTACTATAAGATTATGGTCCTTTACCAAGTTTGTTCAAATGGTGACCCTGGGGTCATATTTGGCCCCGCCTCGGCGGTCACAATTTTACATAGACTTGTATAGGGAAAAATTAAAAAATTCTTCTTCTCTGAAACTGCAAGAGCCAGAGGTTTAATATTTTGCATTTACTATGCGCTTATGGTCCTTTACCAAGTTTATTAAAATTGTGACCCTGGAGTCACATTTGGCTCTGCCCCAGGCGTCACATGTTTTACATAGACTCGTACAGGGAAAAACTTAAAAAATCTTCTTCTCTGAAACCACAAGGCACACAGCTCTCATATAATACATGTAGACCTTGGGTCACATTTGGCCATGCCCCAGAGGTTACACTCTAGCACCTTCATTTTGTCTTTGATCTTTACCAAACTTTGTCAGTGTCTTTATATCAATGTTGGTTAACAACAGAGGCCACATTTCTTGGACAATCTTAACTAAATTTGCACAGATTGTATATGATCATAAGATTTCGAAGAAGTTCGATAATGGACAATTACTCAGGTGATCGATATAGGGCCATCTTGGCCCTCTTGTTTTTTTATTATTATTTATTTTCTTTCTTTTTTCAATTTTTTTTTCCAATTTTTAGCTCGACAAATAGGTTTTTAAAAAACAAGTTTGTAGCGACTACTTCTTGAAAACTTTAAGTGATATTGATATGGGACTTTTTCTAAAATGACCAGCATGACATGATGTTGGTCCTTGTCGAAAATAGTTTTGATTCGACGTTAAACATGGCTGCCAGTGGCCATCTTTGTTTACATAGAGTTATATAATGAAAACTCGTAGCGACTACTCCTCTGAAACTACTTGACGGATTTTCATGAAACTTCACAGGAATGTTGCTCTTGATGTCTAATTGATCCTAGCAAAATTTCAGGTCAGCCGGAAATTCAAGATGGCTGCCACGGCTAAAAATAATTTTTCAAAATACAAGTTTGTAGCGACTACTTCTTGAAAACTATAAGTGATATTGATATGGGACTTTTTCTAAAATGATCAGCATGACATGATGTTGGTCCTTGTCAAAAATCGTTTTGATTCGACGTTAAACATGGCTGCCAGCGGCCATCTTTGTTTACATAGAGTTATATAGTAAAAACTTGTAGCGACTACTCCTCTGAAACTATTTGGCGGATTTTCATGAAACTTTACAGGAATGTTGCTCTTAATGTCTAATTGATCCTAGCAAAATTTCAGATCGGCCAGAAATTCAAGATGGCCGCCACAGCTAAAAATAGATTTTTAAAAAATAAGTTTGTAGCGACTACTTCTTGAAAACTATAAGTGATATTGATATGGGACTTTTTCTAAAATGATCAGCATGACATGGTGGTTATCCGAGTCGAACATTATTTTGATTCGACGTTAAACATGGCTGCCAGTGGCCATCTTTGTTTACATAGAGTTATATAATGAAAACTTGTAGCGATTACTCCTCTGAAACTACTGGACGGATTTTCATGAAACTTCACACGAATGTTGCTCTTGATGTCTTATTGATCCTAGCAAAATTTCAGGTCGGCCAGAAATTCAAGATGGCCGCCATGGCTAAAAATAGATATTCAAAATACAAGTTTGTAGCGACTACTTCTTGAAAACTATAAGGGATATTGATATGGGACTTTTTCTAAAATGATCAGCATGACATGATGTTGGTCCTTGTCGAAAATCGTTTTGATTCGATGTTAAACATGGCTGTCAGCGGCCATCTTTGTTTACATAGAGTTATATAATGAAAACTTGTAGCGACTACTCCTCTGAAACTACTTGACGGATTTTCATGAAACTTCACAGGAATGTTGCTCTTGATGTCTTATTGATCCTAGCAAAATTTCAGGTCGGCCGGAAATTCAAGATGGCCGCCACGGCTACAAGTTTGTAGCGATTACTTCCTGAAATCAAAATCAATCAGTAGAGCTTCAAGGTCATTGACCTCGTTTTTTTTTTAGCTTTTATTTTTTAATTATTTTATTTTTATTATTATTTTTTTATATATATATATATATATTTATATATATATATATTTTCCCAATGGGAAGGTGTGTCACAAAACGTAGGTCCAAACTGCAAAGGTCAAGGTCACACCTGGTCAAATGAGTCTAACTCGTATCTCAGTCATAACTTTGAAAGTACTCACTGAATTTTCGTGAAACTACATACAAATATTAATCACAATGAGAACGTCTGTCTGGTGCAGGAACTGGGTCAGTACCCTCAAAGTCACACTTGGAGGTCAAAGGTCGAATGAGTCGAAATCGTGTCTCGATCATAGTTTTGAAAGTTTTGAAAGGAATTTCATGGAACTTCACACACGTATATCACAGTGAGAAGGTGTGTCGCGCACGAGGAGCAGATCCATACCTTAAAGTTCTGGAGGTAAAATGAGTCAAATTTGGGTCTTTGCGATAACTTGTGTAACGTGTTCCGTCTTCGCTTAGTATTTACACATGCATAAATATATGTTGATAAATTAATGTTTTAAACTGACCATTTGAAATAGTGTTAATTAAATCTATATTTAAAAAATTTCCTGAAGTTTCGTAGTTCATGATTAGTTTAAACAAAAAGTTCAAATGATTATTTGGTCACAAATGAACCATTGCATAATCAAACATCAGTGAATCCTCATACGACATCAACCAGTCTCACCAAAATCTTTATTTCAAACCATTACCACCAGCTAAAACCTTATAAGATATACTGCATCCCGGTACACTGTAATGGAAAGAGGACTCAACAACTCGGAGTATTCTCTGTAACTCTGAGAATCCCTCCTTACCATCAACTTGAATCAAAGTCCCAGAACTACCCGCTCCCATATACATTGTACTGTATAAAAATACTTAGACGTGTTAATTCTATAACTTTGCACAGTACCTACATAACTTAGTGTGATTTACAAAGACAATATATGAACCTTACGATTACTTAACAACTGCAGGCAATATAATGTAGTCTTAAAATACGGTATGCTGCATTGGTTACAGAGGACTCCACAACTCTTGAGTATAAACTGCAACTCTGAGAGACTCCTTAACTGCTTTGACATGGGAATGACAGAAGTTAAATTGGACACTTGATAAGAATGATGACATTTCTGTAAGGGAAAGATAAGGATTTTTTGTAGAAAAAAATCACAATCACAAATTTAATGTTAAAGAAGTACTTTAGACGTAGCCATACCATTCAGTAACCTTCCAGGACAGGTTAACGCACTGGTTATTACTATTACTCCGTCCACACCCAACTCAAACAAACCTATCTCGTCAACATCAAAGCAGTCACATAGAAACAAACAAGAAAAGAAATAAACCAAACAAAGCAGAAACAACAAAATCAAAAGATCACTAAGTCCTTGTCAACTGTAGGTCAGTTGACAAAAACTTGAATACGAGAACCTCATTATGTCCACAAAACCTGATGTAATTATTGGCACAGTCCTATTTCAAAACCAAACATTATGATCATGAGACCTGGGGTACTTGCTCTTCAGGCGTGATAGGCAAAAACAGGTTGGTGGTGGTGTATTTATTGCCGTCAAGAGTTGCATTAATGCACAGGAAGCCAATGATCTCCGCACTGACTGAGAATTTATAGGTAAACATAGTATTTCCGGTCGTAACATGCGTAAGCTCATCAAGTCCAAGGAGCACGATCCTGAATGCTGAATTGGAAAAAGGAGTTGAACAGGCTACACATACTAAAGCAACCATTTGGATTGGTGGCAGTTTCAATGTGCCGAAAAATGAATTTGCCAAGAATTGATTGTAAGTCCCCTTCACATTATAGAGTTCATTGGTATCCTGGTTGACAATATTCTTACGCAGTCTAATTGTCCAAGACCCCAATCGACAAAATCATATCCTCGACTTATTCCTTACCAGTAATCCCACAGTTGTAAATAGGGCCAGCGAGTTTGTTTATTTAAACACCGTCGTAAAACGTGACGTATTATGTCGTGGCGTTGTCCGTCCGTCCGCACGTCCCTGTCCATTCTGTTCGTTAAGTTTTGCGATGTCCGCTCTCTAACTCAAACAAATATTATCCAATCATTATGAAACTTGGAATTAATGTTTATGGGCATAATATCTCGGTCAGATTCGAAAACCAGCCTTATCGCCCTGGTAACAACGGAGTTAGGGCGCTTTAATTACTGAAAATTGACAATTTTGATGATGTCCTCTCAATAACTTGAATATTTGTTTTTCAATCTTGATGGCACTCGGTCAAGTTCGAAAACAAGACCAATCGCCGTGATAACAACCGAGTTTGTATTATGTCGCGGCATTGTCCGTACGTACATCCGTCTGTTATCACAGTTACAAATGATCCACTTTCGACGGGCGTATTTTGTGTCCAATGGACACTCTTGTTGTAGTATGGTGTACTTAATGATCCAGTCCGTACTCTAACTTCCATTTATTGGCATTAGAGTATAGTAAAGCGCCGCCACTTTCTTTATCCTAAATTAAACTATTTAATGCTATATGCATTCATCAAAGACGATTTCACCGACCATACTACAACTGGCATTAGTGACCTATTGACAATTTTAATTATTGAAAATAGACAATTTTAACGCAATCCGCTCTCTAACGCAAATAAATCTTATCCAATCATTATGAAACTTGGAATTAATGTTTATGGGCATAATATCTCGGTCAATTTCGAAAACCAGCCTAATTGCCCCGGTAACAACGGAGTTATGGCCCTTTAATTATTCCACGCCAGATATCCCTGTATGAAAGAGCGGACCGTGGTGGTTTCAACGCACACATGACTAGTTTTCATTCTAAAAAATAATTCTAAAATGTACTACCGTTTGCTCTGTTACAAAAAATCATCCCAACAAAAACGGCATCAACAAAAAGTAAATTACCATGCATAAAAGTCGACATGAAACGACTACACAGGAAACGTGACAAAGCATACACAAATACAAGAGGGCATAGTAAAAACAAAGAGCGCTATCTTGACTTGAAACATCTCTGTCGTAAAAGCATATCAAAATTACTTGGACATAGTCAATGTAAACACCGAACCGACACTGAGACAGAACAACAACACAGTAGACCAAACAATAAGAAACTTTACACACTTAAACAATCGAACACGACTCCACTGCAATATAATTACTAAAAAAGCATAAATCATACCAAGAAGACACCATTTTGAATCAAACTTTACTTCAAAGTGCCCGGTGTCTCAAATCTTTCTCCTGTCCCGTCTTCATGACAATTAATTGAAGGACACATCTTTCAAACAAATGTTTAACTTGAAAATGCCCGCTTACTGCTCCCCTCCTCTTTCCCACGCCCCATATGTCCCCCACTCTCCACACACACACTGTAAACAGTTGAACCCCTTTATTATCTCCCGCCGCCGCCGCAGGCAGAAGCGGGGTATAGTAATGCCCTCCGTCCGTCCGTCACATTTCGTGTCCGCTCAATAACTCGAAAACTACTAATGGGAATGCAATCAAATTTCGCACAATGATATAGGGCCATGAGAGGACATGCAATGTGCAAGAACCATAACTCTGCTTTCATTTACATTAGAGTTATTGCCCTTTGTAATTTTAGACGTATATTTTGTGTTCGCTCATTAACTCGAAAACTACTAGAGACTGCAATGAAATGTCACACAATGATGGAGGCCAATGAGAAAAAGTGCAGAGTGCAAGAACCATAACGCTTTCTTCTTTTACATTAGAGTTATTGCCCTTCGTAATTTTATACTTATAATTCGTGTCCGCCAAATCATTTGAGACTGCAATGAAATTTCACACTCTGCCTTCAACTAAAGTAGAGTTATTGCCCTTTGTAATGTTATACTTATAATTTGTGTCCGCTCAATAACTCAAAAACTACTAGAGAGACTGCAGCGTAATTTTACACAATGGTAGAGGGTCATGAGAGGACGTGCAGAGCACAAGAACCATAACTCGGCTTTTATTTAAATTAGAGTTCTTGCTCTTTGTAATTTTAAACGTATAATTGGTATCCGCTCAATAACTGGAAAGCTACTAATGGGACTGCGATGAAATTTCACACAATGATAGAGGGCGATAAGAGGAAGTGCAGCGTGCAATAACCATAACGCTGTCTTCATTTAATTTGGATTTATTGCCCTTTGTAAGTTTATACTTATACGTTGTGCCTGCTCCGTAACATGAAAACTACTAATGGGACTACAATCAAATGTCACACAATGATAGAAGGCTATGAGAGTAAGTGCAGAATGCAGAAACCATAACTCTGTCTTCATTTAATTGAGAGTCATTGCCCTTTGTAATGTTATACTTATGATTATTGTCCAGAGCATCACTCAAAAACTACTTGACTGGAATGAAACATCACACACTGGTAAAGGGCAAGTAGATGAAGTGAAGATTGCAATAACCATAACTCCATCAGATTGAAATTAGACTGCCTTTTGTATTGTTATACTTACATTTTTTGTTCATTTTACTTTCTGCTTTATGTGCAGTGATACAACTTCCTTTTAACAAAACACCCAATCATGGGTTCTACAACTACATAGAAAAAAACACTGCGGCGTGGGATATGGCTGTCTCTCAGACTGCTTCTTGTTAAACTAAAAATATCACTGAATGTGATGCATACACCCGTTTTTATCTTATGGGATTGCGAGTTGTCCGTCGTCCGTCCGTCGTTAACTTTTGTCTCGTTAAGACGATAGGACCTTCATTTTTCATTTGATCTTTACCAAACTTTACCACATTGTTAATATCAATGAAAGCTCGGACAAGTTCGAATACCAGCCAGATCGGACCAGTAACAGCGGATTGATTTAGTTAAAAATGCTATATTGCTATAATTTGCCTCATTAATAGGGCCTTCATTTTTCATTCTATCTTTACCAAACTTTACCACGTTGTCAACATCAATGAAAGCTCGGACAAGTTCGAAAACCAGCTAGATCGAACCAGTAACAGCGGAGTTATGGCCCTTGATTTAGTTAAAAATGCTATATTGCTATATTTTGCCTCGTTAAGACGATAGGGCCTTCACTTAACCAAACTTTAACAGATTGTTAATATCAATGAAATCTCGGAAAAGTTCGAAGACCAGCCATATCGGATCAGTAACAGCAGAGTTATGGCCCTTGATTTAGTTAAAAATGCTATATTTTGCCTCGTTAAGACTATAGGGGCTTCATTGTGTTCATCCGATCTTTACCAAACTTTATCAGATTGTGTATGTCAATGAAAGCTCGGACAAGTTCGAAAACCAGCCATATCGGACCAGTAACAGCGGAGTTATGGCCCTTGATTTAGATAAAAATGCTATATTTTGCCTCGTTAAGACTATAGGGCCTTTGCCAGATTTTATGACTTTCTTTTTTATATTACTATTTTTTTTTTATTTTTTTTTTTTAGCTCTATTGACCAAGTTCGAAAACCAGCCAGATCCGACCAGTAACAGAGGAGTTATGGCTCTTGATTTAGTTAATAAATGCTATATTTTGCCTCGTTAATACGGTAGGGCCTTCATTTTTCATGTGATCTTTACCAAACTTTACCAGATTCTTTAGTTATGGCCCTTGATTTAGTTAAACATGCTGTATTTTGCCCAAAACTTTCAAAAAATGTAAATGGCAGTCACTCGCTTCATTGATGTTATAAGACCCATGTTAGCCAGTAGAGCGTCCACCGGCCCTATTGGGCCTCTTGTTTATATATCCGATGAAGAAGGGCAAAATCAATAATAAATGTCGGACTATTTGTTAATTTTTTAGTGTGAAAAAAAAAAAATTCTAAGTAAAACTAGAAAGGTGTTCCGCTGAACACTTGTGTCGCCTATCGGCAAGGTTGTTCTTGTTTAAAGTGTTAAAGTTTATGAAAAGGGGCATATATCTGCATTGGACAATTGATAAGGAAGAACTGTATAAAGTTTCACGTTGTATCTTGTTCTTTATTTATATGTATTTACGGCAGTTTGCACTGAACTCTCGAAAGGCTTCTGGCCCAAATTACAACTAATTAACATAAAAACAATCCAAAGAAAACCATAATACTTTTTGTAGTATCTTTCAAATACATATGCATACTTGTACTTGAGACTGATACTGTAGCTCCATTATATAACAGAGGATCTTCCTGATATTCTACCGAAATAAGGAATTTGTGTCTTTTTCCTCTGCCGTGTTGAACCCATTTACTAACCTACCCACCTTCTCCTTGTCTCATCGGTATTTTCCCATTTCCTCTCCTTCCTTTAACCGGCCCTCATTTTCTCCCTTTCCCAACCGTGGTTTACAGATTGCTCCATTTAACCCAGGGAGTAAGCTGCATGTAGTAAGTATGCTTACTCCCTGTTTAACCCAACCAACTTTTAACCGAGCTTCCTCCCACACCCACACATGCTTCATAACCGTTATTCTACGTGACTTTTTTCCAATCTCGTTTACACTTTATACAAACACGTTTAAATACATGGACAGTTTTGACTACTGAAAGGATAGTTGTGACTACTGAAAGTCGAGGAAGGATTTAAATGTAATTTAAGGTAAATGATTGTTGCTGGTTTTTCGTTTGCGTGTTTTATTAATTATTGAATTGTTTGTTACATGCGTATACATATTTGTGCAGCTTTATCATGTGTATTAGTGTATTTACCTTACCTTAGTATTAGCATTGACACACTTGAAAGAAAGGATCAGCTTCAATGTGAACTATTGAATTTGTCGAAATTCTATTTGATGCTATAAAAACATACCGCAATATCACACCTTTTGATTATTGATGGTTGTAATAACAAGCCTGCTTTAATTTTTATTAGGCTCAAAATATGTTTCTCATTAATAAATTCGCGTATATTCATAACTGTGTTGACTGTTCTCGTTGTTTTTATTCGGTTATGTAGGCTATGAGTATTTTTTGAAATATACTATTTCGATGATATATACTTATCTATACTATGAAGATTTTAATAAATACCGTTTTTATACATGTCAAACCACCGTTGAAGTAGTGTTTAAATAGTACAGACATAAACTATTACCTTATCGAATGTTTGTTTTTAGCAAAACAGTAAACCATGGGTTTAATAAAAAGAATGAACGTAAGTATAATACACATACTCTATACATAACCCACGTGATATAATCTTAAAATAATTATGGTATTAATAATTACAAAAGAGTAGTATGTATATCTTTATTTTTCAACAGTTTACAATACATGTAATATGTATAGCATTATTGTTCGAGTGTATGCGATTTATACTACTTCATGAGGACCGCAGGCCCCAGAGTGCAGTATAAATCGCATACGAGAAAAATATGCTATACATGTTTTGTACCATAGCCATTCAGTGCCGGTAATTGACATTTTGATTGACAGGTTGTGTCAACTACATTACAACTACGCGCGTATAAATTGGGTAGACCATGGTATAACTGCCGAATCTGTCATTTATATCACGACTGAAATATACCGGCAGTTATAGCACGGTTTAGGCTCAGACCTTCAGGTTTATGAACATTATATCATAAGCAAGAACAAAGGAAAACCATTAGAGCTATGGTACAATGCATTACATATTGTATTAAAGATTAGAACTAAAGAAAAAATTTCCTCTAAACATGGGTTACATGAGCTTACACACATTATATACTAACAGGTTTCCGCAGGCAAGAAAGCATATCAATATTTCATATATACACGCAACGAAGCAAATTTCTTCAATAAGTTCAATGACATGTTAAAATATTTATGTTCAATAATCAATGTGTCGCTGTAGACCTCGTTTATTAACCCGTTTCTATTGACATGTGTTTGCGTTTCTAACTAATCTATAGTAAGTACAACGTACGAACTTCAAACACCCATAACACTAGGATCACAGCACGGAACTGTGTACTTGTATATAACAAGAAATCCGCGGATTCACATGTCTCGCCTAACGGGGGCGGGATTTAAAAATAAAAGATAAATGTTGCTTAAATGAAAGTTTTTAAACATTTTAGTAACTAAAAATAATGGAATTTACAGTTTGTGATGTACTACCCAATAAACAACTATAAGCGAAGTTTGAAAGGTCTAGTGCATACAGTTTGTGAAAAGGTGACCTAAACGCATAAGTTGAAGGTAAACATTATTAAGTTATTTGCCCTTTGCTTGAAGGGTCAAGGTCACTTCCACAATTGCTTTGTCACGTTGTGATGTACCACCCAAGATACAACTATAAGCAAAGTTTGAAAGGTCTAGTGCATACAGTTTGTGAGAAAATGACCTAAACGTAAAAGTTGAATGTTGACGCCTTCGCCGCAGCCGCCGCCGGAAAAGCAACACCTATCTCTCTTTTTTTCTTCGAAACGGCGAGACAAAAATGGCGTGTCAGCTGTAGAATTACAGCAACTCTGCAGTTCTGCAGATTAGAAGGTTCTATGCCCATTCTCCATATTGCTATCTAGATGTAAATGGAGAATGAGTCTGGCATGTTCATTCCTCTTTGGAGCCATATAACCTGTCTTGTATTGGTGCGCCGTAAAACTCATTTCAATTTTTTTCGTATATAATAATTCACAATATGGATCATTCTTTCCCCATCCCTCTCGCTTAATGGGACAGGGGCAGTCTGGAAGATTGATTGGGTGTCAGTCCAAATACAGTTGAACACCTTATATGTGGTTCAGTTTCATATGGAATGTGCGCATTGTCAATGTTTGATCTGGTAAACTCGACGCCTTAGCTGGGTTTAATCAATTCATATCAGGTTTATATTGCTATCATTTGTACATAATTCAATAAAATTATAAAACAAGAATTTACGACAGCCTCGAAGTATCATATGTAAATGAACGTTCATCAAAATACCCCACCTATCTCCTTTAAATAGACGGTGTTATACTATATTCGACATAGTGAATGAATACACTAGTTTCATATACTATGTGACCAGTTGAAGGTCGTAAGTAATTGCGTCGTAATTTAACTGCTGTGAACGTTTATTAATGTTCAACGATACCATAATAAACGTCTGACGTACATGGACAACCTGAAAACCCACAACTACGTCAGAAGAAGTTAAATAAATGATAATTAGATACTTTAATGTTTTCAGTCGTTGATTCTGGTTAGGACTATTAAAGTCGTTTTAGCTCTACTGGCCGAAGGTCAGGCGATCTTATTTTATATGGGATGGCGTGTTGTCCGTCGTCATTCGTCCGTCGTCGTCCGCCACTTCACTCTTTTGTTAACACTCGCATTTTGCATTCAGTTTGTTACCCAACTGTGTCAGACTCTTTATAAAAATGAGAGTTCGGACAGTTTCAAAAACCAGCCTGATCGGATTGGTTACACCAGAGATGTGGTGGCCCTTGTTTTATAAACTATATTTTGCTTTGATAGTACTTTTTCTCCTTCATTATTCATCTTATCTTGACCAGTCTTTGGCAGGATGTTCATAACATGTTAATATTTAAAACTCGGACAAGTTCGAAAGCTAGACATGTTGGACTATAAACAGCAGTGTTATGTCCCTTGAATTATTAAAAAAATATATACATGTGATAGAGGCTCTAGCACCTTTATTGTCTATCCGAACTTTAGCAACCAGATTGTTGCTTCGGGCAAATTTAAAAACCGGCCAGATCGGATTAGTAACACTAGAGTAATGATTCTTGATTTATTGAAAAATCAGCTATATCTTGCTTTGTTAAATCTCTAGCTACTTTTCATCTGATCTTTACCAAACTTTGTCAGAGTGTGTATCAATAAAAGTTTGAATAAGTTAATTACCAGTAAATATTTAGCGGAGACAGAGTTGTAGCCTTTGATTGAATGAAAAGCGCTATGTATTGCTATGTTAACACTGTATGTCCTTCATTTTTCATATGATTTTTTACCAAAGTCGTTTGGATGGTTAATATCGATAAAAGCTCGGAAAGTTTGAAAACTAGCCACATTTCATATATAAAGTTATCTAGGTCATAGAAGAACGTGTGGACATGTTCAAAAGGTAGCCATACAGCAGTAATGGCCTTGAATTTATATTAAAATGCTATATTTTGGTGTGATATCACTCTAGCTCCTTTATTTTTATCTGCTCTTTACCAAAGTTTATATCAATGATAGCTTGTAAAAAATATATAAAAAAAAACAGCTAAATTTGAACAGGAAAAGAAAATGTTCAGAATATGTATTCAATAAAAAACTCGGACACGTCTGAATACCATCCATATCTGACACCCCATCAACCCCACCCTCTCCTTGTTATACAAGCCATGTTAAACCGTAGAGCGTCCGCGGGCCCTCTTGGGCCTATTGTTTCTACTTTTGAACATTCACATTTCAAATGACGTTGGGATTTTGTCCGTGATAATTCGTCATTCAATTGAAATAGCGAGGGTAATTGCGAGTTTGTGGAATTTTTCATGAAAACTGATTGAATTATAGTATTAATTAACTTGATACTAGTATATGCGACATCTACTGAGGTTATGCACAACGTACTTGTGTTAAACAATGTGCTTTTCCAATTATACAAGATTACATAATATGACATGCATCTAATTAAACTGTAATTTGTTTGGTTTATGCGTTTTAGGGTAAATGAAGAGTCAGCAGTTGGCAGTATGTGATAACTGATACGCTTTCTACACGTAAACATGTCGAGACGGAAGCTAACGATAACACCAAAGGAGCAGGAAGGGGAGGATGGGGACTTTGTGCAGCTACGCGCTGTTAGAGAGAGGGTTAGTACGCGTCGCCTTCCGTCCCGCTCATATTAGTCTGCTTGGTATGTCATGTATCATTCTAGGAGTATCACAGCATACATGTAGTACTAAGTCAGACCAAAATACCAAATCATTCTGTTCAAAACTCTATTATCGAATCATAAAAGTTTCCTTGTCACGTTTTGGAACATTCGTATAACTATTAACAAAGACGATTCTGAAATGTTTCAAAACAAATCTGTTTATTCCTTATAAGCATGAAAAGAATACAAACTACACGTATATCCTTATTTAAATATAACTTATTGACAGTAGCAAATTAGCACCTATTTCATGCCACAGACGGCTTAATGTATGTGCATGTACGTTTCTGTATTACACAGCGACAGAAAGAAGATGTATCCAGTCAAGACTCTTCATATAAGAAGAGGCTGTTTACGGCTGCAACTAATATAGTTATAACTGGGCGACACCTGTCAAAGGAAACGTCACAGCGACAAATCAGCCAACGCCTCGGAGAACAAATGTTTATGGCAGTAGATGCCGGTGACAAAGACGAGGTAAGATGTTGTATACCGTTTCTGAAGATAACTTAATGAGCTCAAATTGCATATTTCCCCATTATATTCATAATATTATTATACCCACGTTTTTGAAAAAAAACAGGGTATATTAAAATCGCCTCCGTTTGTCCGTCGGTACGTCCGTCCGTCCGTTACCGCATCTCCTCCTAAGCCGCTCAACGGAATTTAACCAAACTTAGGGTATGACTTCAATTGTTTTTTTAATTATGTCTCAATTATGATGATGGCTCCGCACCCAGGGTCCCTCATGGGTGTCAAAAGGTCAAATACACTAAAAATTCAATTACACTGTCATTTTTCTATATTCTCGCACATAACTTGGTGTATGTAAACGTCTATGAAAGATAAACAACATATTATTTCGAATTTATTATTTTGATGGTCCAGATTTGGAGTATTTTTAAAAATATATTTTTTGATAATTATGTCTCAAATGAAACATTATAATGATGGGATTACACTGTATACATATGTTTCCTCCTACGCCATCGGTGGGGCCTGGAGGAAGGGGCATCAAATACACTAATAATTCAATTACGTTGTCATTTTTCATACTTTTGCACATTAATTGGTATCATAGTCGTCTATGAAAGAGATATACAGTATGTCAAATGATTTATTATTTATAACTCGGACGTTTTCCCTGGGGTTGGGGTTGGAAGGGGTGGGTTGAGGGTAAAAGTGTTGTTTTTTTAATTATGTCTCAAATGAACATTTTGATGAAGGGATTACAGTGTTTATATTGTGGGACTGAGTGTGTGTGTGTGGGGGGGTGGGGTGGGTTAGGATGTGGTGGTGGGGAAGGGAGGTAAAATCGGTGAAATATCTATTTTTCTTTCTCAATAAAATGTATTGATTTTGGGAATATCAGTATAATTTGCTCCAAGGTCACCATGGGACTCTGGGATAGGGGTCAAAAGTTTAAATACACAAATACCCTAACCATTTTTTATTCATTTACAATGTCATACATGTATACAGAAAGGCATAAATAATACTATTTTTTATCTGAGTATCAATAGTACTATTTCTGATCTGAGTATCAAAGAACGATCAAAACAATTACTTGTAAAATGGATACAGGGTTAAAGGGAAGTGACCTGTGTGAAGAAAACGTGGGTATTTTGTGACGTCGAATTCGTTCTAGTTAATTCTTAAATGCCTTCTTGGGTAGCGCAATCCGCCATATTGTCTGGGACATATATTGGTCAAGTTCCTCTTGGTGTTGGTCAAAGTTGTTAGGATGGCTTCAATAGCGGTAGTTGTCTGAATACTTCCAATGTCCCCGGAATATTCTCGAGGAGATGTTAGACGTCTAGCCACAACAATATTCCCTCTATTTCAGGTCCTATCACTCATAGCACAGATTGGGAAGGTAGACCAAATTTGGACCGTGAGGAAGCCCGACACAAATGAAAATGTTCTGCACTACGCTCTTTCCCAACGCAAAAGAAATATTGCAGAACAGCTGATACTGACCGGAAATGATGAATTTCTGTTGTCACATCACGATGTACAGCGGTCGGGGATGCATGGGAGGAACAATGCATTGCATATTCTTACTGAACAGAATGATATTGAGATGGTAAAACTTATTTTGAGTAAAGTTAGCAATGCACATCAAAGGAAAGAGTTAATTAAACTTGAAACGGCTGTGGAAATTCAGGGCCAAAGGCCACGATTGCTTTCATGTCTTCACCTAGCAGCATACCACGGTCATTCGAGCTTAGTACGTCTTTATTTAGATCATGGTCTAAACGTTAATCACATGAATGGGAAAAAAGACACTGCGCTTCTTTGGGCGTCTAGATGGGGACATACTGACACAGTGACGGTCTTACTGGACTGCGGAGCGGACCCCGAAGTAGAAAATGACAAAGGGTCGACTGCATTGTACTGGGCAGTGAGATACGAACATCCTGAAACCGTTGCTGTTCTTCTCCAAAAAGGACGAGCCAATCCAAATAAAACCCGAAAATTAGGCTTAGTCGCACCGCTAATTATCGCGTCAGCTTTTGGTAATGTTGAAATAGTCTCCCTTTTGCTACATCATTCGGATATATCTTCGGTGAACCTTCGTATACGTGGCGGAGAAACGCCGATTCACCATGCAGCAAAAGAAGGATGCCTTGAAGTAGTACAGCTGCTTATTAAAAAGGGTGCAATAATTGACGTACAAGATGAAATAGGCGATACACCGTTACTCCATGCTGCTAGAAATGGACACGTCGATATAGTTTACGAGTTGATAAAGAAAGGGGCTAACGTAACGCATCGAAACCACGAGGGACATGATGCATGGGACTACGCAATAGAACAGGACGATAACGATTTGTTAGCCTTGTTGGTGTCAAACAGGGGTACGGCCGATACAGCTTCGTCACGGCAGCCTTTGTGTCTAGCTGCAAGCAACGGCAGATGTGATAAAATTAATTTTCTACTTGAGCTTGGGATGGACGCCATGAGCTCCAGTGTAGATGGCAGCACTTGTTTGCATCATGCGGCGATGACGGACCAATATGAAGTGATAGACATGTTCAATTCCAAAATTTCTGTAAATACTCAAAACAAACAAGGCAACACTGCACTACACATCGCATGTTTAAATGGATTTAGTAAGACCATTGCTAGTTTGTTGAAGTGCAAAGCTAAAGCGGACATTAAAAACGAGAAAGGCGATACAGCTCTTCATGTCGCTGCATATTCAAAACACATGACAGCAGAAACTGCAAAGACGCTGGTTCAGTATGCTATGAAGACGCATGATTGGGAAAGTCTTAATGCTAAGAACAATCTCGGAAATAATTGTCTTCACACTGCAGGAAAATTCGCCAAACCGGATGTTCTTTGGGAGTTTAGATTCGTACGTTTCAAAGACCGGGATCAAGATGGATTGACGCCTTTACACGACGCTGTAAGAACGGATGAACCAGAAGTATTAGAAACCATGTTGCGCATATTTGAGACAATGAAACGCGACGCAAGAATAAACGAGCAAACCTATAAAACAAACGAGACGGTGCTCCATCTAGCGGCGGATAAAGGTCACGCACAGTGCGTTAAACGTCTGATAGAACTAGGTGCAGATATTTCAATTAAAGATTGTATCGGCGAGACCGTACTTCACCGGCTGACTCGCGCATGCGTACTTGACCCACAAAGAATTAAGAGCCATTTGAGCGTATTTGATACAGTACTTGAAAACATTGTCCGTTGGTGGTGTATAAAAACAAATACATCCTTCCCTGAAGAGGAAAACACTTCTGATTTTATCAAGCGAAAACGTGAGGCAACGTTGTTCGCCATACAAGATGTCCGTAACGAAGAAGGATTGAGCGTTCTAGAACAGGGTTTCAAACTGGGATCTCCAGAAATCCTATCGCGCCTGTTACTTATGCCCGGCGTTACTATGTTCGAAACTGGACAACCGACCACATTAAATTTTGACATCAGCGGTCTTACTCCTAGGACGAATAATGTTGATATTGCCGTAGATCTATGCTGTGGGAAGCGTCGTGTGATGCCGAGCAAATGTGACGACACAAAAGGCAGCGTCGGTTCTGAAGGTCGAGTTTCCGGACTGGAATGGCTAATCTCACAGAACGACAAATCTAGAGCTTCAGAAATGTTAGATATTCCGCCTGTTCAAATGATTGAGCGATATTACATGTCAATGGTCTCTCGAATATTTGTTTTGCTCATGATCCTCCACATAGCATATATGAGCATATTTACCTATGTAGGCGTGGACCTTCTTAAAACTTTGCGAGTGAATGAAACAAGAATCAACTCTTCCGATCCATCTTATATTTTACTTTACGTCATTATTCCAATGGAGCCAGCATTAATTATACTATACGTCATTTACTCAATTATCAGACATCTCATATCGGATGACCTTGGACGAAGGTCACGGCTTAGCAGAAAGAGTGGCATCGCGATGGTACTGTCAGTTCTTTGGTCATATGCGTTTATCGCCGTGTGTATTGTCTTTGCAGTGTTAGTGTTCATGTGGGTCGGACTGTTCACTACGCGATACACGTACCAGGATTACGTATTGGCCGCAGCTATCTGTATCGGCTGGTTGTTGACTATATCGTTCACTAGAGGTATTCGGTTGATACACTACTTCTACCGGATGTTGATCAGCATGATTGTCAGAGATGTTTTGCGCTTCCTGATCGTTTACGTGTTTATTATTCTGGCGTTTGGTTTTGCGTTCCATGTTTTGTTTCAAGCGTCAAGCGAGGTTGTTCTAGGCTACGATACTCCAGCCGATACTTTATTTCTGACGTTTAATATGATGATCGGGATGGGCGAACTGTTCGATGGCGTTCTCGAAGAAAACTTTAAACTAATAGGTCGTACATCTTCCGTTGCTTACTTGAAGTTGTTTTATATAGTGTACATACTTCTCAGCACAATAATATTGCTCAATCTTCTCATAGCGATGATGAACGACTCGTATTCCATGATCCTCCAAGAGAACAGGGTCACGTGGAGAATAGAATCTGTGAGTTTAGGGGTACAGATAGAGTCATACTTTCCAGCCAGCAGCCGTATCTCCAATGTATTGATTGAACATGGGACGCTAGGTAAGTTTTTGTTGCATATTATTTAATAAATGTGGTTATAAATAAGCATGTGAGTGTGAAAACATTCAACATGCTATATGCGACCTGTGTAGACCTGCCGAGTTCCAACATTGTTTCGCTAGCTGACCGTTTCTTTCTTTACATGTTTACAGCCTTATCACACTAAGTGGATGTGCAGGCTGCCAAGGGGCTATGCTGGTCCCCTGTGTCGCATTGACAGTCAGCATGCACTAAGTAGCTAAGTAGTGTATCATTTAACATTTAAATGTCTATCACTGTTTTGTTTATTAGTCTCATGTCAAATAGCAGAGAAAGAGTAAGGAACGATCAAATGTCCGTTTCCTCTTACTTGTGCATTATAGATACATGTAGGATGCTATGTCAGAAACTTATTATTAAACGCCTGGTTCATTGCCTCGGAAAAAACGCGCTAAATGACTTGAAAGAGCCTCGCTATTCACCATTTTCTGCTGCTCCCCAAATGATCTAAAAACAGGTCAATAGCATGCTCCATATTTCCGCGAAAGAAATAAGTCCATCCCTCGTTTTTATGTTGAAACAACTTTATTGCGTATGTCTTATTTCTAGGAACCCACCAGAATACCACTCTCGAAGAACGATGGTATGTAAACATGCCACAAGCGGAATTCCATAAATATAAGCGGGAAATGGATAAGAAACAGACGGATAAACAAGAGAGCGCTTTATCCGAGCGTTTCCAGGAACTGGAAGCTCGAACGACTATAGTGGAAACTCACATTACCCAAACATTAACGGAAATAAAAGAAATGTTTCGGGATATACCTACAACTACAAGCCAACCAAAGAAAAAGAAAAAGAAGAAGAGTCGAGACGAAGTAGGGATTGAATAATCAGAGCTAACGATAGTCAATAACTGGGCTACACTGTGAGAGATTTCCAGCAGGGTATTGGGAATAGGAGATTATTTCCATACAAATGCTGGAAATCATCGTAACGCATGTTTTCGTCTCTATTTGTTAAAGTAGCTAACGATGACGAAACGGCTGTAGGCGATAGCCGGATTAGTCTTGATCATCTTCGACGCTTGTAAGTACAAACGTCTTGACCCTTTGTGCAGAAAAAAAACACTGAAATGGGAAACACGTGGCTGTAATTTTATTTTTTTTAATTATAGTGTTTTTGACCATCCACATTTAGTTCGTCGATATAATGATAAAGTTTCCCTCTGTGTTTATTTATTAATTTAGTGTCTTTCTGTCGTTCTGCATATGGAAGAATCTTCCTCAAATCGAAATCGACTGAAAAAAACAATAATTTCACGAAATGTAACTTGGTGATAGTTTAGTACTGATTTATCTCCCGCAGATATCAATATCGGTATTTAGCGTGTCGGCCGTCACACTTACACTTACACTCTTACACTATGGGGGCCATAAAACATTGGGAATCATTATGTATCTATAGTGACCATATGGAGTGAAACTATAAATGCACTTTAGTAAATTTAAGCAAAACACATTTTTAAAAAATCAGTTTAATATTTACATGAAATACGTTATTATAAACAAGCTTTTAATAAGCTGTAACTGAGAATAGCTTTTTTAAAGTGTATTTTTATTGAAATGGCATTATAATAGTGAGAAATTCTATAAAAAGCTGTTTAAAAGTTAAAAATATCATCTTTTTTGATATAGCAAAAGTTTCGTTCTGACTCCTGTTTTGCCTAAAATGTTAAAGAAAGGGAAATACCATCATTGGACAGAGAAATACATGTGTAATGGGTTTTTGCATGAATTAAACTTTTATGCATACAACTCTTCATGATATATATTTCTCAGCGTCGTCTGCTTAATGTGATTATCGCAAACAACAACAACAACAACAACAACATCAACAACAATTTAATAATTTAAAAGAATCGCTATCTTTGCTTGTAAAACAGACCATCTATAAAAAAAATAAAGCTATATCAAAATAAAGATTATTGTTTCATCTATTTAGAACCGTTTGCAGCTAAGGCTTCAGTTTCGTCATTATGCGATATATTTACAATTAAAAAACACATGTTCGACATATTTTAAGAATTTTATATAAAACATATCAGGACACTAGATGGTGAATTTTAACTCGAAAACAGACCAAGATCCTTTTAACATAAAAATATGAAACTTATATCAAAATAAAGATAATAAATTGTATTTTAAGAAACCGTTTGCACCTAAGCGATCATATTTATAGAAATTCTAATATTTAACAATAATGAAAAAATCTGGCGACTCATCGATAACCCGTTTGAGGAAGATTCTTCCATATGGTATATCTTCGACAGAACTTGCATCCAGAAACGATATCAGAATCGCGGCAAACTTCAAACATGTTTTAAAAGAACTATTCTATATAGACGTTTGTCTTGAAAACAAGCAAGCGCTGCAGATGATCTATACTAATAAAAGCCTGGCATGACTGTCACATTGTTTTTAAAATTCTATAGGATACATGGCCTATGAAACCAACCCCAGAAGTGGGAGTCGCTAGAATTAAACAATCTAAGAAGGGCAAGTTTACAAGAATATTAATTGTTTACATGGTACACTGTTGTGTTAGATCATGTTAATGCTCCATAGGTAGATGTCTTCATCAATGAATTAAAAACAAACACGCATATAACCCCTTTCCTTTAACACAGTGATTAACGTGCTTCATTCCGTCCTGATAGGGTAACGCAACTCTTGATCGTTTTTCTTTGTCAAGGTTGGCATGGTGTAAGTATTTTTCATTTTATAGTAAACTTATATCCTAATATATGAGCGAATGAACTTCGAATATTTTGAAAACAATATTTGATGAACGCATCAATGTATTTTTTCAATTTAAGTTATGGATTTGTTACTGTAAAATCGCTCTAAAAGCATCAAATAGTACGTCTAGTCTCAGTTCGATGATAATTACACATACATGTTGCCACAATTTAGTGCTTTTGAATGGGTAGGTATACAATTTAAACATTGCCCTATAACCTTGCTAAATATCTCTTCGAAAGTATAGAGGATTACAAATATATGGATTTTTAAAGTTTTCAGGTCTTCAAAAAAACACTGATGGTTTGAGTCTTGTGTACGATTTTTAACCTCTAGGCACTCAGTTTAATTGAATATTACAGAATCATATTACTGAGGTGTACATTCTGTGAGGTATACATTCTGTGACATAAATGTAATGAATATAATTATGATATGCGGAAATAAACACGACTATTTAGGAGTGTCGACTACTATTTGACATGTTTATTTTATTTGTAAAATAACGTCTGTTTTGTTTCCAAATACCAGGTACTTCATATTATAATAATGCCTCATCATTCATTTTTAGATCTTAGCATAGTCCATTTCAGGTATTAAAATATACGGATACACTAAGCAATCCCCTGTATTCAAGGATGTACCTAAATCACAGCACAAGCACGGTTTTTCCACGTACTGTTACAATACCAGCTTTTGCGAATTCTCAGTACTCTTGCAAACGCCATGAACTACAATATTGGTCTAGTAACGAAATCAGTTTATAAATAAAATGGTGCGATTTTTAAATTTTACAAAACTTGTCACTTGAGCACTGTGTAATAACGGTAAAATGTTGCTTCTAAGATTGTAAATCAGAGTCTAGAAGTTTGCGATCAAGATATATGCTAATATCAGCTTTTTTTTCTTCAAAAATATGGACGCCGGAATGGAAAATGAAACTCTGACGAATACGATGATAACGATGGTCTTTATGTAATGGAACCTTTAAACGGATCGTTCTTAAATGTTTCATTACAGGTATGAAAGCACTAATTATTTCCCCCATAGACACCAATGTTAAAGTGTCACATATTAATGATTTCCTGCAAATTCAACTCAAGTATGGATAATGCAGCAGTGTAATGTTCATATAGAAAACTATTTTTCCACTTGAAAAATCACCAGAAAACGTGGGGTCACAAGACATGTAAGAAAGTTCTTGTTTGTTTACTAAACAGGTCAAGGGTACAGCTGTTTTTATTGATCGACTGTTTTCATTGCTCACAAAGTGTAAGCATAGAGTCGAAATTTCGAAAATGTTCATCAGTGATCCAGTAAAACCTATTAATACGCTTCTTATACATATAACCACAAAATCGAATAGAAATGGGCAGTTTCCCCCTACTTATAATGCCCATTTCCATCGAAAAAATATGGATTACTTTTTATTATAGGAACTACATTCGACTACACCTCGGAGGTTTACATGTAATTGGTGGTGGTAAACCTACAGGAGGAGGTGTTGACGTCAAATTTGATGCCTCAGTAAGTTATTTTTCTTCGAACAAATACCACATTCAAACACATCAGTCCTTGGAACTTTCCCGCCATATCTGGGATGGAAGCCGCTGTAGCCTCAGCAGCTGTTTCTGTTGACGCCATTATGCTGTCATCTGGCATCAGACGTCAACACCTCCTCCTCTAATGAAACCTTTAAGAACAATCCGTTCTAACAATATTAGGATATAAGTTTATTATAAATGAAAAATACTTACACCATGCCAACATTGACAAGAAAAACGATCAAGAGTTGCGTTACCCTATCAGGACGGAATGTAACACGTTGATCACTGTGTTTAAAGTTTATGTAAATGTTTATATAGAGGAACAGGGTTATATGATTGTTTGTTTTTAATTCATTGATACAGACACCCTGTGTAATGCTTAATAATCCATACGCTATTTAATGGCTATAGGCTTACATCAATAAATGTGTGGTTGCTGACCGATTTTTAATAAACGTATAGTGTTCGTTTGTGAGAACAACACCACGGTATGAGATGCGCAGATTGGTTTTATAAAGGGACATCCTTCAAATTATGTACCATTTATATTATTGTTTCGAATAACTGAATGAAACCAAAATATTATACTGAACGTTTGTTAATGTGAGAAAATATTTTGATAAGATATATATAGCCATGAGTTGTTAAAACGTTATACAAATGGTATACAGGGTAAACCTTTGAGAGTAATTCGAGATATGTATCAAAATGTTAAATCATGTGTTAGGAGTTGTAATGATTTAATATTCGGATTTACAAGTAAACAGTGATACAAAGTTTCACAAGCTGGTCAGAACAGTTACATAACAGTAATGGGAATGAATATGATAAAAATAAACGAACAGCGTGTAGATGTCAGAATTGTTTTATTTGTAATTGTCAACAATCAAAACACATTTATCATGAAAGATTTGAACACTAGATAAACTAGTCATCATGAGACAAAAAGAACATGTTTTTAATTTGGCATCGGTGTTGTATAATGTTACACTATGCATATGATAGACATCTGAAATAGAATGTTGTTTCATGATTAGAATGTGAGGAATTGGAGGAAATATCATGGTTAGAATATGAAGAATTGGTAAATTATCATGGTTATAAACAACAGACAACTGAATGATAATATAATAGCAACTTGATTGAAAGATTAGCGTCTGTGAAGGTAATCTCAGTTTTTAGCAATATAGATTTACATTAGAAGGAAGGGTTTAATGTTAGATGTTTTTTTTATTATTGAGATATGATCAGTAGTTCATGAGAATAAGTAGCAGTGGAGCAGACCTATTCAAACTTTTTAGAAAATACTGCAGTTAAAGTTTCATCATCTCTGGTTAATGATTAAAGAAGTGTTGCTTATTTTAAATTCAGACAGCACCAAAAAGAGACATATAGCTGTACACAAACAAACAGTTAGTAATATCCAAACACAATTTTCTTTATATTCTTTTGAGTTTCTAATAGATGGGAACCAGAAGTTAATTAATAAAAAAAAACACGAAAATAATGGATTAAGAAAAAGAGGTGGACTTATTAAGCGATTAAACGATGAAATTTGGACATATAATAATGATTCTATTGAAGTAGTTTACAATTTTAATTATAACCGGAGGCCCCGGGTTCAATCCTCCGTGGTGCCACTGAGTTCCGTCGGTGTGTTCTTGGGCAAGACACGTGCCCTTAGCCTCGTCCGTCAGATGGGGACGTAAACCGGGCGGTCCCGTGTATCGGTCTATCCTCCGAGCACGTTAAAGAACCATAGGAATCTATTCGATAATAAGAGTAGGGCAGGTTCCCGGATTCCTATGTATCCTTCCCCTCTCTCTGGGGCGGCTCTAAATAACCTATACTGTGTTGATGAGCCGTTAAACAACATTCATAACACTTTTGATTATCTAGGGACAGTTTTTAATTGCACTGGCACTTCCCCACTTAATCACGAATGTATAGAATAATGTTTTAGTACTAAATGTAAAAACCAACAACACTAAAACTTAACCTTGTATGTCAGCTGACTGTTGGTTCAATCTAAACTATTCTTCGGAAAGTTGGTGATATACTTAGAGGAGAATATCTTTAACGTTTTTTAAAAGGTAGCTAAACGTTAGAAATAGTATATATTCTGCGGGTGTTTTTTTGTGATTTGGGTAGATATACTTTGCAAATCCCTATATCCGTATTGTTTAATACTGGTTTAAACTGTTGAATACTGAAAACAGTTTTTTTAAGTGGTGTATATAATCAATCAGTAAATGATTTAAACGAATTGGATTTCAAATGTAAAACAGTATTTTATGTGAAAACTATTTTGCAAGTATATGGAATAGATTAAGTACGGTAAAGATCATGTGTTGCGTACAGTTAAATAGCGATTGACAGATTGTCTTATTCAAATTTTGGTGATGAAAAAGGAATCCAGTGGTACTTGAAATGATAAGAATTGTGTAAATTTTAAATTAAATTATGAAGTATATGTTTTAGATATTTTGCGAAGTTCTCAAAATGATATAGAATTTCAGTAAACTCTTTGAGAATTCGAGCTGGAAGATGTTCTAGAAATTAAATAAAATTCCAAGAAATGAACGTTATTGCCAATGTTGTTGTAATACTATAGATTAAGAAGACGATTATCATTTTATAATTATTTGCCCATGTTACATTGATTTGGGAAGAGTCTTATTAACAAACATTATTATGCCTAACCTAGCTTGTTTAATACTTTAGATTTAGTGTAGTCAGAATATGAAACAGTTTTACAGAAGTTAGCAATATACATAAAGGAGGTGTTAACATTAAAAACTATAATTCTCAGTGCGCTTTTATAGACATAAACATTATGTTATTGTGATGTTCATAAGTTAACACGTAATACATACTTACATATGTGTTTTTATTTATATGATGATGTACGTTGTACATGTCAAAATAAATGTTCTGTTTTGCATTAATGTAATACATACAAATAAAATGTTATTGCGTTATATCATGACAATACCTATAGTAGGTGGGTTTTTTTTAAACCCTAATATACTTAAACTATGCAGTATTAAACAGTAAGGATAAAGGCACGTAACATGGTTAATGTATAAATGCATTCAAATAAAATGTTATCACTGATGTTCTTATCCCACTCAGAAGTATTACCCTCAAAGTAGATATAAAAGTCGAACAGGAAATGTAGCATTCAAGGACCACAGTCAACCACAAACACGCACAGAAACAAACAACTTTAAAAGGAAAGACAATAGGGCTACCGCCTTGGAACGGTCAGTGGCAAACAAGGCCGCTGGGGCATGTGGTCTTATTCTAGCCGTGCATCATGCCCAATAGTTGCTATATACCTGATTCTGTGACAAACGTGAGCTAAGTTTACGGATCTAATCGGAATTAGGCATCATGGAAACTAGTTTTAGGTCGCGGGCAACTGATGTCAAGATACGGATAAAACACTAATTGATCAGCGCGCTAATTGATCTCGGCATGAACCTTGTTTTTCTGTTATTTGTTTCAGTGTTCCCCTATATTCCCAGTGACTTCATTTGTACATTAATTTTGTTGATAGACTACGGTATAGTGATCATTTATGAAAGAAACTGTCAACATATTTTCACCGATTTGTGAAAAAGAAGATATTTTAAGGTTTGTGCTATTTTTGGTAAGGGTGCCCATTTTTGCTATTGTGTAAGCATTATTTATACAACGTTAAAAGGATCATCCATGTTATGTTTAATCAAAATTGGCATCGGTTTAGGCAGGAATTAACGGACCGACGGACGAAGAGCGGTCAAATCAGCTCACTTCGAGCGTTCGACTAAGGTGATCAAAAAGCGTATCAAAAACCCCTGCCTATGTTGTACCTCCGTGACAGTGTTGTCGCTGCCTATGTTGTACCTCCGTGACAGTGTTGTCGCTGTCTATGTAGTACCTCCGTGACAGTGTTGTCCCTGCCTATGTAGTACCTCCGTGACAGTGTTGTAATACCTGCCTATGTAGTACCTCCGTGGCAGTGTTGTAATACATGCCTTTGTAGTACCTCCGTGGCAGTGTTGTAATACCTGCCTATGTAGTACCTCCGTGACAGTGTTGTCGCTGTCTATGTTGTACCTCCGTGACAGTGTTGTCCCTGCATATGTAGTACCTCCGTGACAGTGTTGTCCCTGCATATGTTGTACCTCCGTGACAGTGTTGTCGCTGTCTATGTAGTACCTCCGTGAAGTGTTGTAATACCTGCCTTTGTAGTACCTCCGTGACAGTGTTGTCCCTGCCTATGTAGTACCTCCGTGACAGTGTTGTAATACCTGCCTATGTAGTACCTCCGTGACAGTGTTGTAATACCTGCCTTTGTACTATCTCCGTGACAGTGTTGACCCTGCCTATGTAGTACCTCCGTGACAGTGTTGTCCCTGCCTATGTAGTACCTCCGTGACAGTGTTGTCCCTGCCTATGTAGTACCTCCGTGACAGTGTTGTAATACCTGCCTATGTAGTACCTCCGTGGCAGTGTTGTAATACATGCCTTTGTAGTACCTCCGTGGCAGTGTTGTAATACCTGCCTATGTAGTACCTCCGTGACAGTGTTGTAATACCTGCCTTTGTAGTACCTCCGTGACAGTGTGGTAATACCTGCCTTTGTAGTACCTCCGTGACAGTGTTGTTCCTGCCTATATAGTACCTCCGTGACAGTGTTGTAATACCTGCCTTTGTAGTACCTCCGTGACAATGTTGTCCCTGCCTATGTAGTACCTCCGTGACAGTGTTGTCCCTGCCTATGTAGTACCTCCGTGACAGTGTTGTAGTACCTGCCTATGTTGTACCTCCGTGACAGTGTTGTAATACCTGTCTATGTAGTACCTCCGTGACAGTGTTTTAATACCTGCCTTTGTAGTACCTCCGTGACAGTGTTGTCCCTGCCTATGTAGTACCTCTCGTGACAGTGTTGTCCCTGCCTATGTACTACCTCCGTGACAGTCTTGTACATGTAATACCTGCCTATGTACTACCTCCGTGACAGTGGTGTAATACCATGGTATTTTAACACAAAAGGTATTGAATTAGAACGGATTACGTACTTCGATTAAATCCGCCCAAGGCTAAATATATCGACTGTCAGAATGACATTGTACAAATAATGTATGTAGAATCTACATTCAATTCTACCTTCAATGAAAACCTCTCTTTATGAAACATTGAAAGAGAAGATTTACGGACTGAAAAGTCAATGGTCGACATGTAATATTCAGACTTACTGGCAGTAGTTTGAAAATGCATTACGCTGCTTTAAATGTGCACACGCCAACTCTGTATAGCGACTTTATGTCTACTCTGTCCGTAGTGGCTAGTGTGGGTACAATGGGTGCAATCGTTCATATTTATTAAATATCGTATTATTGTATTTGCTATTTTGCCGGTTTATTTAATTATGTTTTCACTTCGATTGATATTGTTGTTTTCAGATTTTGTTTAAACTGCTGACAACAAACCTGGATAACTAAGATAGTAAGATACACAGGGTCATTTTGTTTAAGGAGACGAATGGCACTCCTAATTCTTAAAAAAAACATGCGGCGTGACGTGACAAATACACAGACACTAATAACAGGTATTATATACAAATACACAGACACTAATAACACGTATTATATACAAATACACAGACACTAATAACAGGTATTATATACAAATACACAGACACTAATAACAGGTATTATATACAAATACACAGACACTAATAACAGGTATTATATACAAATACACAGACACTAATAACAGGTATTATATACAAATACACAGACACTAATAACAGGTATTATATACAAATACACAGACACTAATAACAGGTATTATATACAAATACACAGACAGTAATAACACGTATTATATACAAATACACAGACACTAATAACAGGTATTATATACAAATATATTTATTAATCAATTAAAATCAAACAAAACATGCTTATAACTTACACAATTGCGAGAAGATAGTGAGAACATGAACACACATATATGTCTAGTTTAATTATAAGCATGACGAATACGTGATCCGGAGGTCGGCCGAAATTGGGACGAATTTCGAAATACTTTAAAGTATTGACCAAACCTTCGAACAAGTTCCCCACTAGACGTGAGAATCATGGCTCAGAACCTTCGAACAAGTTCCCCACTAGACGTGAGAATCATGGCTCAGAACCTTCGAACAAGTTCCCCACTAGACGTGAGAATCATGGCTCAGAACCTTCGAACAAGTTCCCCACTAGACGTGAGAATCATGGCTCTCCTGGTAGCTCTGTTGTAGGTACACGCTCATTCTCGCAGCAAGGTCCTACATACAATAAAATACCACGCTTAAACCACACGCACATATAGTCCAGACTAAACCTGGCATGTGTTGAAAATGACTTAAACATCATACAAACAAACAAACAAACAAATAAACAAACAAATATGTCCTTATACTAATGGCGGGACAATAAACCCTGTAAAAATACTTTTAAAACAAGTGCACATCTATTTGAAGTTAGGAAGACCCTAATGGTGACAAAGTTCAAACAATAAAAATACGTAAGGCAATTAAACATGAGTGTGGCCCGAGCATAATCTTATTATCCGAAAATTCAACAGTTTTGCATGTATTAGATTAGTCCCAGAGTTAACCCGCCCAAGGATTTAAAAAGAAAGTTCAGTACATGTTTCAACATGTTTTTTTATTCATTGATTTTCGAAAATGTTTATATACTGTTAACTCTACAGATATATAAATCGAACATTTATAATGTGTGTAGTTTCCGTTATACTCCGCAATATTAGCTTAATCGTGTTGAGTATGTTAGGGCAATCTTTAACGCAAAGTTGATTTTGTATACACTATACGGTTGATATGAAACAAAACGTAAGCATATTTTTAGAATGAATTCATTCAAGATACACTGGAGATCCGTACTATATATACGCTAGTTACGGGTAAACATTTATTAAAATTGTGGTTCAACTTTGCCGAAAGGAATATACCAGATAAAGAAATTTAACCGGTGGATGTTTGTGGAAAAATCTGCCTACACCTTCAAGTAGAATGTGTATATGGTAGAAATCAGCGTAAGTACATGTTTTTTGTGTATTTCTTCGTGAATGGTGGTGTTGTTTTAAATCGCCTGATCCAGTTACTATACCGTCGCGTGTGGACGAATACGTACATAGCCACACACGTCTTTGTTTGTATATTAGACCATATTAGACATTTTTTTCAAATTAAAGCAATGTATTTGTGTAAATAATAATAGTTATATTATTAAAATTGTGCAGCACTAAACTTGACACATAGCTGGACAATACTCTACAAAACATGTTTGGCTAATGTCAGAGTTTGAAAAATGTCCGCCATTTTCAAAATGTCCGCCTAATATTCCATAAAGAATTAATAAAGCCCATAATTAATTAGTTTCATCAAAAGTTGTTATTGTAAATACACTAAATTCACTAGCTAGGGACCAACATGGACGGATGTGGACAAAGTGAACAATAGCACCAATCTTTCTGTGATAGTAGTTGGTAGTCTACCTTGAAAATCAAAAAGGGTCCCCAAAGTCACGGGTCATTCTGTTACTATTTTTAGCACATTTCCAAATGCTTCATTACAGCAATATATTCTTAATTATGGCTTAACCCAAAGAAGATTTACACATAAGTGTTTTATTTTATATAGCTTAGATGTAAGCTCTTCTATAATATATTAAGTGTCTCACTATGTTAACTAGTTTTAGCACACTGCAAAATGGCCGCCATCCAAATGCTTAAATATAGCAATATATTCTTAATTATGGCTTAACCCAAAAAAAACATTTACACAGACGTGTTTTATTTTATAAATGTCCCCCCACCCCTCAAAGACACCATACCTGTCATTTTACAAGAAAGTATACCCACATATAGTTCAAAGCTTCAAGTTGCCCTAACTCAAACAGATATAGGCCATACCTATCAGTTAACACATATGCATATACCCATATAGTATACAAAACAAGGAGGCAGTGGACTTCAAGTTGCCCACACCCAAACAGATACACGCCATACATATCATGTTAACGCGCAGAATTATTCAAGTTGCGCACACACACGTATTGTACAAAACGTAGAGGCAGCGGGCTTCAAGCTAGCCACACTCATACAGATACATGTCATATACCCATGTAGTGTAAAGAACATAATTGTAGATGCAAAAGGCTTCAAGTTACCTACACTCATACATTTAAGATCACAACCCCACATTGGACAGAACACTAAGACATTGGGCTTCAAGTTACCCACACTTTTACATATATACAGACCATACATGCTAGTCCTGTCAGGCCTACACTCATTTACTGTATTGAACATAGAGTCAGAATGCTTCAAGTAGCCAATACTCATACAAATATAGGCCATACATGTTAATTTACACATAAGTATACACCCATCCTTTGTACGGAACATAGCTTCAGACGTTTTTAAGTAGCCCATACTCATACAGATTTAGGCCATACCTGTCATGTTACACCACATAGTGTACCGAACATTGATACAGTGAGATGAAAGCCACCAACACTCATATAGATACAATCCATACCCGTCATGTGACACTTAAGTATACACCCACATAGTTCAGTTTCAGTTTTTATTCAGGCTCAAACATATATACATGTTCATCGCCAATACATTTGGCGGCAACAGTTACACACATATACTATGAGAAGAGTATGATAACAGGTATGAGTAATTAAACGGTTTTTGACAGATTTTAATATATACATATAGTTCCATTAGTAATAAAGATACATTCATATAATTCATATAATGGTAACTACAGTAATGACATACATCTGAATAATTACTTATTATGCATATTTCTTAATAATATAGTAAAAACTTATGTAAATATTTAATAAAAAAAATAAAATAACACTATTCCTTTTAATAACATTACATCGTTCGCATAATGGTGTTTCTTCAAAACAGATGCAAATATATATATTTTTCACACACAGAAACTATTTCAGTTTACTGCTCATTTATTTTTTTGTATTTGGCCTTTTTCGTAACCGCCGAGTATAAGTACTTTTACCTGTACGATTTATAATCCACATGAATGTCCCGTGCGACATGTGCATGCGTCAACTAGTCTAGTCAATGGTCATTCATATATCAAGTGTGAACATAAAACGGATTATTTCGGTGCAGGATATGTGTGAATTCTATAGCAAATAATTTAAATGGATTACTTGTTTTCTAATTGACGATCATTAACGGATAGTGGAATAGTACTATACATGGTATGAAGGTAATCTATACAATTAGCATATGGGCTAAAATCACACCATGTTACATATAATTATTAACGCTTATTATTTATAACTATACCGCTATTCCAAAATAATACTTTGTTCTCTTTTCTGGTTTGCCAGATAAATATATTTTGCTAAACTTTTTAATAGACTAATTTGTTTCGTGCCGACCAGAGATTTAAACTTATGCATATTTGGCCAGCTGCAATAATATCTTGGTATGCACATGTTTCTGAGTTCTCTATAATAAGGACATGCTAGAAGAAAGTGGTATTCATTTTCAATGACATTCATATTACAAAAAGTACACAACCTATTCTCTCTAGGGACATTCCTATACCTTCCTTCCTCGATAGCTAAGTTGTGTGCAGAACATCTAAATCTAGTTAACGACAATCTATGTTTATTAATTGTTACACTATCAACATATTTTTCAAACGAGAAATCAGTTTTAATGATATTGTATGTAGATAATTTTGGAGATTCTTGAAGTGTTGAATACCAATTTTGCAAATACTGATCATGTAGGCGTTCAACAACGCGTGTTATTTGTATATTAGTAACATCCGGGTTATTCCAAAGATAGTTAAAACCTATATTACATAAGATAGTCTTTACTTGATAAGCCCAACAGTTAACATCGTTGATGTTATTTTGTACTTGGTCCTGTAACACTTTATACATGAGTGAATTTGGGGATTTAATTATTTTAAACCAGTATTTTATAATTCGTTCTTTACGTAAGATGTCTAATGTTACTCTACCGAGTTCACCGTATACAGTTGCATTTGTGGTTTGTGATCTTACGTTAAGGATTTGTTTTAAAAATTTAATATGTACTCTTTCTATATCTGGTGCCTTATGAAAGCCCCATACTTCTGAACCATAATTTAAAATTGGAAGAATCATTGAATCAAACAACTTTAACTTTTCGCTTATATTTAATGGGATTACATCAAAAAGTGAATTTAGCGAAAATAAAGCTTTCATTGCTTGTTCACTCAAAGACTTTTGTGCTTGAAACATCTTCCCATTTGATGAGAATGTTACACCTAGATATGTGAATGTTTTAGTATTGTTTAATTCAACGTTATTGTAGTAAAAACGAGTATTTTCCATCCTAGTTCCCTGTTTAAAGACCATTGCAACGGTTTTACTAGTATTGACAGAAATATTCCACTTGAAACAATAAGTTTTAAGTTTATTAAGTAAAAATTGTAACCCATCTGCTGAATATGAAAATAAAATTGTGTCGTCTGCAAACATTAACAAAAAGATTTGCAGCTCATTTAGCGTTATCATGTCTACTGTATCATCATAAAGAGACTCTGATAAGTCGTTGATAAATAAAATAAACAATAAAGGAGACAATGGCTCCCCTTGCTTCACCCCAATATAACTATCGAAATGTTCAGTTAATGTACCATTTACTTTCACGCATGATTTAACAGATTCATACATAGCTTGAAGCATCTTAACAAACTTTGATGAAACGCCCATCATTATTAATTTAAACCATATCCCATTTCTGTATATCAAATCAAATGCTTTCTTAAAGTCTATAAAAGCACAATATAGTTTTTTCTTTTCACCGGAAATGACTTTATTAATAATCGAATTAAGGATAAAAACGCAATCAATTGTACTTTTATTTTGTCTGATAGTGTCAGAAGGCTTTAAGCTACTCACACTCAAATTGATAAAGGCCATACCATACACGTAAATATACACCCACATATTGTACAGAAGAAGGCTTCAAGTGACTCACACTCATACACATACAGGCCATACCTGTAATGTTACACGTAAGATCATACCCACATATTGTACAATCAGAAGGCTTCAAGTAGCTCACACTCATACAGAAACAAGCCATAACTGTAATGTTACAAGTAAGTACACACCCCTCAATGTAAAGAATCTTGAGTAGTGTGGGCTTCAAATTACCCATTTCCACACAGATTCAGGCCATACCTGTCATGTTACACGTAAGACCACACCTACATATTTGTACAGAACATAGACACAGCAGGTTTCAATATACACACACCCTACAGGCCACACCTGTCATGTTACTCGCAAGACCGCACCCAAGATGGCTTATATCTAACGTTCCCTGCTTATAAAAGTCTTTAAACAAAACACATTCATTTTATTGAATTATTGCAAAAATCAGCAGTTTCAGTTCTTTTTATTTCTTTTTTTGTGCAAAATACCCACATGTATACCTTGATTGATTGATTGATAAATTGATTGATTGATTGGTTGATTGATTGATTGATTGATTGATTGATTGATTGATTGATTGATTGATTGATTGATTGATTGATTGATGATTGATTGATTGATTGATTGATTGATTGATTGATTGATTGATTGATTGATTGATTGATTGATTGATTGATTGATTGATTGATTGATTGATTGATTGATTGATTGATTGATTGATTGATTGATTGATTGATTGATTGATTGATTGATTGATTGATTGATTGATTGATTGATTGATTGATTGATTGATTGATTGATTGATTGATTGATTGATTGATTGATTGATTGATTGATTGATTGATTACATGAAAGGTATCATTACACCGAGTGTGATATAGGAAATTAGGGATATTCTGACATTTCATAATAATAAATAAAATAATGAATAAGCATTTAAAATATATGTTTATCACATAAATCAACATTTTTAGTTATTTTCTTACCCTAAAAACACATTTAGTGATTCACGAACCTTTGGGGACCCTTTTAAAAACAAGACGAAATGTATAAAATATCATTATACCTAATATGATAAACGAAAATAAGCTAAATAAATATTTTTATTGAACTATTCCAGAAATCAGCAGTTTTAATATTTTATTTTTATTCTTTTTTTTTCCAATTTTTGCCAAAAGACCCATATTTTTCCCTTCAGTTATTTATTATTCCATTGACATACATAAATATACTTAAATGGGTAAATAAAATAATGAATAAGCATTTAAAAAATATTTTTATTGAATTCAGTATTCCAGAAATCAGTAGTTTTAGTTATTTTTCCAACATTTTGACCAAAAAAGAAATACATTTAGGGATTCACGAACTTTCGGGGACGCTTTTAAAAATAAGCCGAAATGTTTGAAATAGTATTATACCTAATATAGTAAAAGAAAATAAGCGATACATTAAAGAAATATTTTGTTATTGAACTATTCCAGAAATTAGCAGTTTTAGTGGGGTTTTTTACTATTTTTTCCATATTTTTTGCCAAAATACCCATATATATCCCTTTATTTATTTATTATTTCATACAAATGTATCATTACACTTAAATGGGTAAATAAAATAATGAATATCATATAAAATATATGTTTACTGAATTATTCCAGAAATCAGTAGTTTTAGTTGTTTTTCCAACATTTTGACCCAAATAACAACTTATTAAGGGATTCACGAGCCTTTGGGGACGCTTTTAAAAATAAGATGAAATGTATAAAATATCATTATATATAATATGGTAAAAAATTAGCTGTTTTAATGTGTGTTTTTTAATAATTTTTCCGTGTTTTTTGTCAAAAGACTCATATTTATCCCTTTATGTATTTATTATTTCATAGGAATATATCATTACACTTAAATGGGTACATATAATAATGAATAAACATTTAAAATATATTTTTATTGAATTATTCCAGAAATCAGCATTTTTTTTGTTATTTTTTCAACTTTTTTACCCCAAAAAATACACTTAGAGATTCACGAACCTTTGGGGACCCTTTTAAAAATATGGAGAAATATAAAACACAAATTTGAGGAAAAGTTTGGTGCTTTTGTCCGGCGTGTCTAGATTGGGTCCTCAAACCTTGGTTTTGGTCCCTAGCTACAGGGGCATTGACAGAATAAAAAAATATGCAATATAATTTGGGCTAAAGACAACTAAGACAAACTAGACTCAGAGTTGGCATTATAGTATGCAAACAGGTGCAAACCCCGTAACCCCTGAAGTATAGGGGTGTATCCAAATATTTACTGAAGTATAGACATAAACATAAATATATAAAGACATCTTTGTAAAACACATCGACATTTTGATTGCTTTCTACAAAAAAAATATCAGCAATTTTTGGTGGTCCTCCGTGGCATGGCCTAGTGGTAGGCGCCCGCCTCACATGTGGTCCTCCGTGGCATGGTCTAGTGGTAGACACCCGCTTCGCATGTGGCCCTCCGTGGTATGGCCTCGTGGTAGAGCGCCCGCCTCACATGTGGTCCTCCGTGGCATTGTCTAATGGTAGACGCCCGCTTCGCATGTGGTCTTCCGTGGCATGCTGGCCTAGTGGTAGACGAACGTCTCACATGTGGTCCTCCGTGGCATGGCCTAGTGGTAGACGAACGTCTCACATGTGGTCCTCCGTGGCATGGCCTAGTGGTAGACGAACGTCTCACATGTGGTCCTCCGTGGCATGGCCTAGTGGTAGATGAACTCCTCACATGTGGTCCTCCGTGACATGACCTATTTGGTAGAGCGCCCGCCTCACAGTTGGTCATCCGTGGCATGACCTAGCGGTATAGCGTCCGACTCACATGTGGTCCCCCGTGGTATGGCTTAGTGGTTGGCGACCGCCTTACATGTGATCCTCCGTGGCATGGCCTAGTGGTTGGCGACCGCCTTACATGTGGTCCCCCGTGGTATGGCTTAGTGGTTGGCGACCGCCTTACATGTGATCCTCCGTGGCATGGCCTAGTGGTTGGCGACCGCCTTACATGTGATCCTCCGTGGCATGGCCTAGTGGTTGGCGACCGCCTTACACAAAATCCTCCTTGGCATGGTCTAGAGGTAGAGCGCCCTCCTCACATGTGCGAGGTTTAATTATAACGGACAGATAATGTTATATCGGAATATATGTACGAAACGCTGTCAAGTTAAAAAACAACAACAGAAAACATCGTCAATGAACAGAAACTGAATTAAACGGAACATCATTCCTTTTTATCGAACGAAGAACTGTTTCCGGTGAATTTAATGTACATACTGCATCAATGTTTATATTGCCAGCGGTCAAAAACAGGTCGGCTGTAAAATATAGACACATGGGGAGAATATGTTGGTAATTTACTCAAGTATTACAGGAATGCATTACTAATAGTGTACATTTATGATTTCCAATGCAATGACCGATCTAGAGAATGTGCAAAAAAAAATAAAAAAATAAACTACACTGTTAACGTTGGGTAAAGGGTTATTTTTGTTGTTGTTGTGTTGTTTTGTTTTGTTCTGTTGTGTGTGTTTTTGGGGATGGGGAGTGGGGGGGGGGGGCGGGGAGGGGGTATGGAGCGATGTGGTTGTGATGGCAACTATACAAAAGTCATGACCAGTCACCTACAAATAAATAATGGATACGCAACTGCGTGCAATATATCACGATTTATAAGTGAACTATGTCAGAATATTAACAGAACCTCGGATTTATACAAGTATTATAAAGAGCTTACACGAAAAGCAAGTATGGAACCCGGCTTACGGTGAGTAGTTGTGTTTTTAAGGAGCACAGTTAGCTAGTAAGGACCCCGGCTTACGGTGAGTTGTTGTGTTTGTAAAGGAACACAGTTAGCTAGTATGGACCCCGGCTTACGGTGAGTTGTTGTGTTTGTAAAGGAGCACAGTTAGCTAGTATGGACCCCGGCTTACGGTGAGTTGTTGTGTTTGTAAAGGACGCATGGAGCATGTATGGACCCCGGCTTACGGTGAGTTGTTGTGTTTGTAAAGGAGCGCGTGTAGCCAGTATGGACCCCGGCTTACGGTGAGTTGTTGTGTTTGTAAAGGAGCACAGGTAGCTAGTATGGACCCCGGCTTATGGTGAGTTGTTGTGTTTGTAAAGGAGCGCATGTAGCTAGTATGGACCCCGGCTTACGGTGAGTTGTTGTGTTTGTAAAGAACGCATGGAGCATGTATGGACCCCGGCTTACGGTGAGTTGTTGTGTTTGTAAAGGAGCACAGTTAGCTAGTATGGACCCCGGCTTACGGTGAGTTGTTGTGTTTGTAAAGGAGCGCATGTAGCTAGTATGGACCCCGGCTTACGGTGAGTTGTTGTGTTTGTAAAGGACGCATGGAGCATGTATGGACCCCGGCTTACGGTGAGTTGTTGTGTTTGTAAAGGAGCGCGTGTAGCCAGTATGGACCCCGGCTTACGGTGAGTTGTTGTGTTTGTAAAGGAGCACAGGTAGCTAGTATGGACCCCGGCTTACGGTGAGTTGTTGTGTTTGTAAAGGAGCGCATGTAGCTAGTATGGACCCCGGATTACGGTGAGTTGTTGTGTTTGTAAAGGACGCATGGAGCATGTATGGACCCAGGCTTACGGTGAGTTGTTGTGTTTGTAAAGGAGCGCATGTAGCCAGTATGGACCCCAGGCTTACGGTGAGTTGCTGTGTTTGTAAAGGACGCATGGAGCTAATATAAACCCCGGCTTACGGTGAGTTGTTGTGTTTGTAAAGGACGCATGGAGCAAGTATGAACCCAGGCTTACGGTGAGGTGATGTGTTTGTAAAGAAGCGCATGTAGCCAGTATGGACCCCGGCTTACGGTGAGTTGTTGTGTTTGTAAAGGAGCGCATGTAGCCAGTATGGACCCAGGCTTACGGTGAGTTGCTGTGTTTGTAAAGGAGCGCATGCAGCAAGTATGGACATAGGCTTACGGTGAGTTGTTGTGTTTGTAAAGGAGCGGATGTAGCCAGTATGGACATAGGCTTACGGTGAGTTGTTGTGTTTGTAAAGGAGAGCATGTAGCCAGTATGGATCCAGGCTTACGGTGAGTTGGTGTGTTTGTAAAGTACGCATGGAGCAAGTATGGACTCAGGCTTACGGTGAGTTGTTGTGTTTGTAAAGGACGCATGGAGCAAATATGGACTCAGGCTTACGATGAGTTGTTGTGTTTGTAAAGGACGCATGGAGCAAGTATGGACCCAGGCTTACGGTGAGTTGTTGTGTTTGTAAAGGACGCATGGAGCAAGTATGGACCCCGGCTTACGGTGAGTTGTTGTGTTTGTAAAGGAGCGCATGTAGCAATTATGGACCCAGGCTTACGGTGAGTTGTCATTATAATAAGTATTCTTTATCATTCCGCATACTTTCGATGTGAAAAGAATCATTTATCAGTTGTTCATAAATCAAAGAATCATATTAACCCGAATACTGAAATTGCTCGATTTAAAGAAAAAACCTACTCGTCAAAATGGTGATGCAAGTTTTTTACTAGATCGTCGTTAATTTCATTCCGAAATGGGGAAAGCAAGTTTCAAGTTTTATTTATTCAAGACTGATTAAGAGCATCTGATATAACAAATTTACATTGTGCAGAAAACAGAACAATAACAAAACTATTTACATAACAGAACTATTTACATAACAATACACATAATCACATAACCATCACACAACCAACCATCAATCTGTACATGAATGAACTAGAATGAATAATGAGTGAATCCTAATTTACATGTTTAGTAATGTTTTTGTGCTATCTAGTTTGTTTTTTGGTTGTTGTTTTGTGTGTGTGTGTGTATGTGTGTGTGTGTGTGTGTGTACATGTGCGTAGATTTCTTTCTTCCGAATGTTCGATACCTCTCAATTTCTTATTGATCTTAGCATGAATTTTTTTTACTTTCTTATTTATTTCCTTCTTATACCGTCTACTGCTATGTATCATGATGTCATTATTATTTGTGGACTTTTTCCTCCTAAAATTATTTTTAACAGTCAAATATTGATTCCTAAGAACTTTACAACTTTCATCAAACCATGGTTTTGGGATTTTCCTCGGCTTACTGTGTTTAAAATACTTTTTTTTAGTAACTAAAAAACAAATTTTTCAGCAGCACTAATAATAATGTCAGTGACATTCTTAGTTAATTTATTCACAACTGAATCATCATAGCTTTTACTATCAAATATTACTGACATTTCATCTAATAATGCAGCAATGTTGTCCATGTTGAAATTATTTTTGAAATCCGTAACTTTATCCTTGTGCCAAGTAGGTTTTATAATAGTTTCATTTTTGCTATCAACAAGAGTAGCTTCAGTACAGGCACTATTATCAATTACATTTGAAATATTTAAGCAAAAATCAATAGTAGCACAATGCACATCAGATAAAATTGGGTCAAAATCTAGAAGATTAAAGGATTTAACTTTTGGAAAATTGACATCAGATAACAATAAATAATCTAGCACACTACCATTACCACTAATACATGTTTTACCACCTAAATATGCATCATTGCCACAACGACCATTAGCAATATGCAAGTTAGTAAATTTACATAAATCAACCAACCTATATCCATAATCATTGACATTATGACTATCATCAGAGTGCCTGTTAAGTGGAAACCCAAGATCAATAAGGTTGTTTATATTCAAATTATGCTTTGTAACATGATCAAAGTTTGCATCTGCTATATACCTATATCCATGACTGTAAAATCAGGAAGAATGCCTGTTCTAGCGTTAAAATCACCCAAAATACAAAATGTGCTATCTATAAATTTCACATTTAAATCAACAATACATCTTTCAATATTATTAAAAATAAGCAATATATGTTTTGCTGTTTGGTACTCCGCTTTACTTTAGTAATTCAGTACAAGAACTGTTGATGCACAGCATCAAATCGCCGCAGACAAGTTTGCATTTAGTGATAGCAATAGGCGAAGATAGAACATACACCTAAAATTACTTAGTGGCACTGATTTTTTTCTGTCTCAACTTTCTATGAGTTTAACTAAAAAAAATAATGCAATGCGATAATTTAGTGAATAAACAGTTAATTTGGTTAAAGTTTATACTTCGGCATATCACTCCACCGTCAAAACATTCAAAATGGACACCACTATTACGTCTGCCCATATGGTAACAATATATTATATATAGCGTTCAGCATCCCAGCTCTTTACAAAATATCATGGCTCTAAACAGATTATCTAAAATAAATTAAAGTACTATCCTAAAATCATAAAATAACTCAAAATTAAGTGGCGTTTCTTTACTTGTTTACCACTCAGTCAGCAGCCCCCGTTGTAGCAGACAACTTCACGTTTATTTAAATAATGCGTATATATACATTATAGCATGACAGCATATAACAGTCATGACATATACATACGCATTATTTAAATAATATATACTAATAATAATGTATATAATATAAATATATATCTCACCGCTGCAGGTTCGAATCCCACTGGGAGCTCGACTTGTAAGTGAGGAAGTGTCATTCTTACGGATGGCGGGAGGTGTGCAGTACTGGTTCTACCCATAAAAAGGGCGTGGTCTGCCTCCACCACAAATTATCGACCGTCATATATAACCTTACATGTGTTGAAAATGACGTAAAACACCATACAAACAAACAAATGTCATGATATGTTGATTATATTCTAAAGAGTAAATTAGGGTATGAGTGGCGCGGTAGTGCAATCATCTGCAAGGCAGCTAAATAATCCGGGAAAGGTAGAAAAAGGGTACATTAACTCGATTATAAAACAAACCTTTAACATTGCCTATAATGAAACACTATAAATGAAATTGTTTTGAACGCACTGCTTATTTTCCATTTGACATGCTATCTTCAGATATGTTCATCTTGGTGTAGTTTTGTTATATTCTTTTTATCTGTTTTTTTGCCGCATTGTGATGACTTGTGCGTGATTTGACATATACTACTTTACTACCGTTCCTTAATATTTGACAGCGAAACATATCTCCATGAACATTTTAAACAGAGGTACATGTATTTCGTAAGTCAAAAACATATTTTTTTAATTGCATGAATGGATTTATATTGCAAAATAGGAAGTACTTCGCTAAGATACATTATGAAACGTTTTATATCAATGATCAAAGTTTAACATCCATTTCAATTTACCCCGCAGGTCTACACTAACTTCACGAATGTTTGCCCATCTGGTCAGCCTTCAGTAAGTTGTAAAATGAACGCATTCTTTTGCAATTATTATCAAACGAAACATCAAATTTAAAAATTAACTACAAAAATAGAAAAAGAAAGTGTTAATGCATGGTGAATGTTCCAGTCCGTGTTCACTGTATAGAGAAACGGTTTCAATCTGCAAACTCGTATACCAGTGTGTGTTATTTATTTTCACGCTTACACTAATCAGTTTAAGATATAACCAAACTATTTTATTTTGTGATTCTATGCCACGCTTTATCACACACGAATTCCGCCAAATTGACATATTTACTTTAATCAATAAATGACGATTGAGGATGAAATAAATTTTTAAAAAAAAATGTTTTGACAATAGTAAATAAACGAAACGAAAGGCTAAATCTGTGTTAACAACATAAACTGAATAATCGGCTGTGCTTTACCAATACAAAATAAGTATCGATAGTGCGAACCATTTTGTTTATAATAAATACTGAACCAAAACACTGATCCAAATCAAGGACACCTATATCGTTACGTACACAAATCGCATGTGTATTTAAATGAAATTTATCAACACGCACACAAAATTCCTACCATTCCAAAACACAAGATTTCAAATGGTTAATTGAATGTAACAAAATAGAGTACTGAACACGGATACAATATCACAAATAACCACTGAGGTGCAGCTTTCACGCTGTATTAACACAGGCGATTACCCGTCTTCAATAGTTATCCTTCAGTTTAAGAATATGTTTTATGATATATCCTCTGTGATACGAGGTAAATTGTGATATATCCTCTGCTCTGTGATACGACGTAATATACAATTATGGACTTTTCAGCTGTTATACATGATGTGATATGCACCAAAAAAAATCATTATTGACCGAGGCGATAGCCGAGGTCAATAATGATTTTTTGGTACATATCAACATCATGTATAACAGCTGAAAAGTCCATAACTGTTTTATTATATAACCCTCAATTTGAATTTGACAGTTTATAACAATTAAACAATAGATTTTTTCAATAATATCACATCTCGGGACAGTTTTATAAAACTGGTCAATATCAGAAAAAAACAGGTCAATATCGCTAGATATTTTTTCTAAAAAATTACTTTTTAGCCAATGAAAACGCGTCTATTTATAGGTTATATAATAAGTTGTGATATATCCTCTGCGATACGAGGTAAGTTGTGATAATTCCTCTGCGATACGAGGTAAGTTTTTCTGTGCGATACGAGGTAAGTTGTGATATATCCTCTGCGATACATGGTAAATTGTGATACATCCACTGCGATACGAGGTAAGTTGTGATATATCCTCTGCGATACGAGGTAAGTTGTGATATATCCTCTGCGATACGAGGTAAGTTGCGATATACGCTCTGCGATACGAGGTAAGTTGCGATACATCCTCTGCGATACGAGGTAAGTTGTGATATACCCTCTGTGATACGAGGTAAGTTGTGATATTAGCTAAAATATGATATATCCTTTTGCGATTCGAGCTGATATACCCTCTGCGATACGAGGTAAGTTATTATTTATCCTATGCGATCCAGCATAAGTTGTAACTTATTCTCTGCGATATAATCCGGAGAAAAACACGTGATTCGAGTCTCACCGACGCCACTGTGCTTCACTGATGTGCTTTATAATTGACCTTGAGGATTCTATTCAAGTGTAATATTAAGGCACGTGCTCGTATTCCTGTATATCGTGACCTTATCTCGTGTATCTGGGCGGCTCTAAATAACGTAAGCTATTTGTTACGATCCATTAAACAATAATTCAAGAGAAATTGCTAAGCATAAGTCAATAAAAAAACACGTGTTATTTTCTATTCCGTAATGTCAGGGAGTACGTTATAACGTACTCCCTGGTAATGTACTTTGCTAGTTGTAAGGTATCGTAATACATATTCAAACAATAGAAGATATTTGTTGGTTTGGAGTGAATTAAGGATTTATTTTAATCGAGAAGTGAAAATAAATCGTATATTCACGACAAACAAACAAATATTCTATTTATTATATACTTTTTATCATGCAACACTACCAAACTGTTTCAAACAGAAAATACGTTTCGTTCCGACAGTTCCCCTTTAACGAATTCGCGGATAAATATAGTAACGCCAGCGCGTGAGGCGATTTACATATATTTAGTGCGCGATTTACATATATTTAGTGCGCATAGAATATAGTTCTAAACTTTGACACGAATTATGACTGTTATAAGCAAATGTGTGAGTTTTCGTCGATTCAAATTATGACATTTAGACAAGATAATCAATATTAGTTCCAGTGAGAATATGAATTCTTATATTCCCACTGTGAAAATATAAACAATGAGAATATAAGATTTATTCTAACCATACAATCCACTATTTCACTGGGAAGTATATAATAAATAGAGAATATTTGATGTTTTTGAGTGAATAACATATTTTATTTCATCGAGAAGTGAGAAAACTTATATTTTCACGAATGCGAAGCATGAGTGAAAATATGAAAGTTTTCTCACTTTGAGATGAAATAAAACATGTTATTCATGACAAAACAACAACTTTTCTTTTTATTTTATGATTTTACAATTTTTTTTAGGTAGAACAACAAGGGAGGCAATTTCAATAACTACGCCGCTTTACACATTTTTTGCCCGACAACAAAAAATAATCTAAAAGATATTTATTTATATCCAAATAGAACAATTTTTTATATATTTATATTGGCCGTCAGTTTTTTTTAACTTTTAAAATCCAATTCAAATCATTGTTTGTATAGAATGTACAATTTGTTTTTTAAAAAAGTAGTCCCGGCCGCTACTGTGAAAATAAAACTCTATATTCCACAATGTGAAATAACACTTTTATTTCACTGATAAAATACAGTATTTCATTGCTTATCATAAAATAAATTGATTTATTTCTAACTTTGCTAAATTTCCAACTTCCGTGTTTAGTTCTTTTATCGATATTTGATATTTTCAAATTAGTCAGTTTGCAAGTTAACTGTTAAGACCAATCACTTAAAGTTGAATTTGTCATTATTATTATGTTATTGTTGTAAATGAAATTTATTTTCATATTTATTTTCATATAGTCTCTTATAATTATTTTAGAATGGCATAGTATGTTTTATTGTATATAAGACTGTACTATGACGAGATTTTTATAAACTATAAAACCATATATCAAGGTATAAGCTTCTACCAAACACCACTTGTTAGAAAATAGTATAAAAAATAGACATTCCTGCGTTTTTATCGACCCATTATTAAACGATCTTTGGCCCGAAATGAACACAACAGAAATGTTTGCTCTTTGCAGATCTACACTATGTTGTATATATCGTATTCAATAGAAATAGATAGGATTTCCAAAGAACAAAACTTAAAACACAGTTGGAAATGATTTTGTTAACATTTTATAAACTTCCAGATTTGGTATAAAAGAAGCGCTGAAAGTAACCAAAACATCAATTTAATGATTTCCCGTCTGGTCTTCTGTGTGAATAGCCAGGTATGATAGGCATTGTCAATTTACGGCAACGATGTCAAAAGATATAGTTATAAATATGTAA
>JAWPHD010007516.1:0-127921 GCA_037043455.1 Cyrtodaria siliqua | reverse complement strand
CCACTCTTAACTGTGGTGGGTGGGGAGGAGAGGGTATTGGGGGTTGTGTCCTTGTGTTTGGCGATGCAGAATTATAATTCAGTGTCTATATTGTTTTAAAAAAGAAACATATGCATGTTCATTTTTGATTACTATACCATGTTCTTGTTGTGTAATGATGTGTGGCATTTTTAATGATATAAAATAAATCCACTGAAATATATTTAACTGCTTTATTTATCAGTTGTGTTGCATGCCAAATGTATGCATTTAATGCACATTTAAGTGTCCTATTCCACATTTAATTGCTACAAAATGCCATATCATGTAAAAGTAAAATTTAAATAGACATCAGTGTTTCCTACACCACATTTATCTGCAATAAAATTTCATGTAAAAGTGGAGTTTAAGTAAAATGTAAGCAGACACCATTGTTTCCTACACCACATTTATCAGCAATTAAATTTCATTAAAGTTCATGTAAAAGTGGAGTTTAAATGAAATTTAAGCAGGTACTATTGTTTCCTACACCACATGTATCTGCAATACAATTTCATTAAATTTCAGGAAAAAGTTAAGTTTAAGTGAAATTTAAGCAGAATCAGTGTTTCATACACCACATTTAACCGCAGTAAAATGCCATTAAGTTCCATGTAAAAGTTGAGTTTAAGTGAAATTTCAGCAGAACCAGTGTTTCCTACACCACATTTATCTGCAATAAAATTTCATTAAATTTCATGTAAAATGGAGTTTAAGTGAAATTTAAGCAGAACCAGTGTTTCCTACACCACATTTATCCGCAATAAAATTTCATGTAAAAATGGAGTTTAAGTGAAATTTAAGCAGAGCCAGTGTTTCCTACACCACATTTATCTGCAATAAAATTCCATTAAATTTCATGTAAAAGTGGAGTTTAAGTGAAATTTAAGCAGAACCAGTGTTTCCTACACCAAATGTATCTGCAATAAAATTCCATTAAATTTCATATAAAAGTGGAGTTTAAGTGAAATTTAAGCAGTATCAGTGTTTCCTACACCACATTTATCTTCAATAAAATTCCATTAAATTTCATGTAAAAGTGGCATTTAAGTGAAATTTAAGCGGACACCAGTCTTTCCTATATCACATTTAACCTCAACAAAATTTCATTAAATTACATGTAAAAGTGGAGTTTAAATCAAACTTAAACTATAACAAAATTTAGGTATTTTGTGAAATGCCATTTAAAGATTAATTAAATTCGAAATTTAAGGGGGAATTAAACTTGCTGATACCTCATAATACTAGGAATTTAAGTGTAGTTTAATTCAGATTTAAGTTGTGATTAAACCCCTTATTTCATGCAGTGATAATTACCTACCACACAACCATCAGGGTCACTACACTATCGTCTTTCCAGTAAAAACTCACACGAAATATTTTAACCAACCCTACATTGTACTGTATTTATTTCACGTGTCACATGTATTGCAGTTTCTGATAGATGTTAGCTCATGTTGTTGATACTTGATTTTAGTCGTGTTTAGGTCCATTATCATACTCTTTTTTTAATGTGAAGATCCAGCAGGGCTTCCGTTAATGGGCGTACGGCCGTAAATTACGTATGGCACGCAAAGGGAAATTAAGTATTTTTAGTTTGAAACCGTTTATATAATGAGGTCATCAAATATTTTCTTTTATAAACATATAGATGATTATAATTATACTTTTTTTCTTTTTAACAATTTAGATGTGTTGTTTCCCTCACTACCACGTGGAATCACTGACTCAAAGACTATGAATGCCATGCCCAAACACTGGAACTTCCTAAATTTTCCCCATGAACTTCCAAATTTGATACACAGGAAGTTCGAACTTCCTAGATTTGAACCTTAGTGGAAGCCCTGATCCAGATCTGGCGATTTGTATAATTCTGTGCTGCATACGATACACATATATGGTGGATCAGTAATATTTTTTTTTTAATTTCAATCACCAAATTAATGGTGATCGATTTATTCATCCCGTAATAGGTTTGTGAGGGTCGGAGTGGGCCATCCCTCAGTAAACCGTACAGTTTTATGATAAAATATGCATCAAATATGTATTTAAATATAATACAACAAATATTTACAGAAGCTAGACTAAAGCATATCTTAATATAGACATAAACAAATGGGGAGGTTTTTTCTTTCTTTACGATTTCAGAATGAGTGCAAATATGAATATTGGCCACATTTTTAAAGGGAGGCATTGCAATATGTATTTGGCATGACTTGGTAAATACTTTACTACACATGCTACAAGTACATGGTGTCTCACCTGTATGTATGCGCATGTGTATTTTAAGACAATCAGAATTGGCCTGTCCTTTACTGCACAAGCTACACTTATATGGAGTCTCGCCTGTATGTATGTATGTGCACGTGCGTTTTAAGATGGCTTGAATCGGTAAATCCTTTACTGCACACGTTACACTTATATGGCTCCTGTATGTACGCACGTGTGACTTTTTAGATTGCCGGACTCGGTAAAGCCTTTACTGCACACGCTACATTTGTATGGTGTTTCACCTGTATGTATGAGCATGTGTGATTTAAGACTGCCTGATGCTGTAAATCCTTTACCGCACACGCTGCACTTATGTGGTGTCTCGCTTGTATGTTTACGCATGTGTTTTGTAAGACAGCCCGACCGGGCGAACCCTTTTCTGCACACGCTACACTTATATGGTGTCTCGCCTGTATGTGTACGCATGTGTGTTGTAAGACTGCCTGACTGGGTGAATCGCTTACTGCACACACTACACTTATATGGTTTCTCGCCTGTATGTATGCGTATGTGTATTTTAAGATAGCGTGAATCGGTAAATCCTTTATTGCACACGCTACACTTATATGGTGTCTCGCCTGTATGTGTGCGCATGTGTTTAATAAGAATGCCTGGTTCGGTAAATCCTTTACTGCACACGATACACGTATATGGTGTCTCGCCTGTATGTATGCGCATGTGTCTTTTAAGACAACCTGAATTGGTAAATCCCTTACTGCACACGCTACACTTATATGGTGTCTCGCCTGTATGTGTACGCATGTGTGTTGTTAGACTGCCTGACTGGGTGAATCCTTTATTGCACACGCTACACTTATATGGTGTCTCGCCCGTATGTATGCGCCTGTGTCTCTTTAGATTGCCGGACTTGGCAAAACGTTTATCGCACATGCTACACTTGTACGGTGTTTCGCCTGTATGTATGTACATGTGTGTTTTAAGATGGCACGACCTGATAAATCCTTTACTGCACACGCTACACGTATATGGCGTCTCGCCTGTATGTGTGCGCATATGTTGTGTAAGACTGTATGACGCGGTAAATCCTTTACTGCACACGCTACACGTATAAGGTGTATCGCCTGTATGTGTGCGCATGTGTTTTGTAAGACTGTCGGACTCTGTTAATACTTTACTGCACACGCTGCACTTATATGGTGTCTCGCCCGTATGTATGTGCATGTGTGCGTTAAGACAACCTGAATCGGTAAATCCGTTACTGCACATGCTACACGTATATGGTGTCTCGCCTGTATGTATGTTCATGTGAGTTAAGATGATTTGTCTTTGTAAGCCCTTTCCTGCATATTCTACAATGAAACGGTTGCATGATGTCGTCTCAATGTGGTGCCTGAAACAAAATAAATCTCATAATCAGATTGATATTTTGAAACAGTTCAGGTTTATATACCAAGAGTTTCTAACATAATTATAGATGTATCATTAATAGAAATGCATCCGTTACTATCGGCAGATCAAAAGTAAAATGACAATTTTTTTATTAAAAGTGATAATCACGCCTTGTTACCAGTTAAACACGGTAACATCTCATATGAAATCATTGCATGTTTTGCAGGCCTGATAGCAACATAATACATCGTGGAAATGGGATTATTTATCACAGGCTAGAAACTGAACGTAATACATTAAGGTCCTAGGTTTGCTATAAAAACCAAAATGTAGGGGTTTCGGACGTTATGCTGCTGCACTTCAAATTTACCTGTTTTTACAATACTGGTTTAAATACTTATATATGTCTTCAGTCAACCTATGTTTATACACTTACATAATAATACATATAACCTTATCACAGTTGGCCTTTGTAAGAGGAGATGCCTCTTTCTATGAATGTTGTGCGTCGTTATACATTTTCATCTTTTGAAACATGATGTTTATTATGATGAATAAAACAGCAATGTTTTACATGTTTCTTACATATTTTGGTGTATTTAAATTGCGAACTAAACGCTCTGATTTGTAACGTTCGTTATACTGTACTGAATTAAGACCCATTCCTTTTAGCTCAGTCAAATTTCCTTAAAATGTGTATTGTCCGTAACTGCCGCAATTACTCTTTTATAGATGTATGGCTGGCATTTCCAATTGTCCAAGTTAGATTTTAAGAACAAAACAAATATTGGTGCGATTATACATTGGCAAAACAACAATCATTGTGTTTAGTTTCCGTACTACTTTTTGCTTATATCTCGGCCAATATTGTTTCAACTAGGATACATGAAATTTTGATGCTGATATCACATGGAAAGTAAATGCATCACATATAATATATATATGTTCCGTATGAATATGTTATGGAAGCTTCAGAAAACAAAAAGATGGGAAAAAAACAAAAAGATGGGGAAAAAAACATTTCTACAATTTATAAACAAGACGTCAATGACCTTGAAGCTCTACTGATTGATTTTGATTTCAGGAAGTAGTCGCTACAAACTTGTTTTTTGGAAAATTATTTTTAGCCTTGGCGGCCATCTTGAATTTCCGGCCGACCTGAAATTTTGCTAGGACCAATTAGACATCAAGAGCAACATTCCTGTGAAGTTTCATGAAAATCCGTCGAGTAGTTTTACAGGAATAGTCGCTACAAGTTTTCATTATATAACTCTATGAAAACAAAGATGGCCGCTGACAGCCATGTTTAACGTCGAATCAAAATAATGTTTGACTCTGATAACCAGCATGTCATGCTGATCATTTTACAAAAAGTCCCATATCAATATCACTTATAGTTTTCAAGACGTAGTCGCTACAAACTTCTTTTTTAAAAAATCTAATTTTAGCTGTGGTGGCCATCTTGAATTTCTGGCCGATCTGAAATTTTGCTAGGATCAATTAAACATTAAGAGCAACATTCCTGTAAAGTTTCATGAAAATCTGCCAAGTAGTTTCAAAGGATTAGTCGCTACAAGTTTTTACTATATAACTCTATGTAAACAAAGATGGCTGCTGGCAGCCATGTTTAACGTTGAATCAAAACAATTTTTGACAAGGACCAACATCATGTCATGCTGAATATTTTACAAAAAGTCCAATATCAATATCACTTATAGTTTCAAGAAGTAGTCGCTACAAACTTGTATTTTGAAAATCTATTTTTAGATCTGGCGGCCATCTTGGATTTCACATCAACATGAATTTTTGCTAGGATCAACTAGACTTCATGGGCAACATTTCTGTAAAGTTTCATGAATATCCATTCAGTAGTTTCAGAAGAGAAGTCGCTACAAAAAAAAGTTTACGGACAGACAGACGGACAGACAGACGGACGACGGACGCCGCACCACGGCATAAGCTCTGCTGATCTCTGATCAGTAGAGCTAAAAACCAAGCGCTTTCGGCTTACGCCTTCATCAGAGGTGCACAAACACGAAAATAACAATTACGAAACAAAAAAAACACTAAAATACACGGCAGTTTAAATAAAACCCTTTAAAAAACAACATCGTTTGGCAGTGTTGCAGAAACTGGTTACTTTAAATAGACACTCTGGAGCCAAATGTGATACTGGTTGGATGAGGGTAAAACTGTACCCTGACATTTAGTTATGAAGAGGGAGTAAAAATGTGAAAAAAAATACACAAACCCTACCTCAAAACCTAAAATCGATAATGCAGGATAAAGTATAAAGCAACTCCAAAGCTAATAAAAACAATGAATAAGGCTAAACAAATTAAATACATGGAGATATTTTGATCAAGGGAAGTAACAAAAGTACTAATAATAGAACATTGCTGGTTGGATGAAAGTAAAATTGTACGCTGACATTTAGGATTAGTTATGAAGAGAGAGTGAGTGAATAACCCTACCTCTATACCTAAGACAAATTGAATTGAATGTTGTTTAACGGCTCATCAACAAAGTACAGGTTATTTAGAGCCGCCCCAGAGAGAGGGGAAGGATACATAGGAATCCGGGAACCTGCCCTACTCTTATTATCGAATAGATTCCTATGGTTCTTTAACGTGCTCGGAGGATAGACCGATACACGGGACCGCCCGGTTTACGTCCCCATCCGACGGACGAGACTGAGGAAAAGTGTCTTGCCCAAGAACACACCGACGGAACACAGTGGCACCACGGAGGATTGAACCCGGGGCCTCCGGTTACAAATCCGCCGCGCTACCGACTGCGCCACGCCAGCCCCCACCTAAGACCTAAGACAAAGAATCGATACTGCAGGATATAGTGACTCGAAAAACTCATTTCAAAAACTGACTACAAAGCTCACTACAAGACTCCACTCCAACGGTAACAACTACCCCCATAATTGTATGTGTAGACTCATCATTATGTGACATTAAATATGAATGAATGCTTTATAACATCTTGTAAGTTAACTATACTTCTCAGACTCTAGTACCATAACCATATCATCTCATAAAGTTGGTGAATGCTTATCAGTGAGCAGTAATAAAATATAGGTGGGCAATGCTGACCACTGACGCTCTAAGACTCAGGGTCATTAACAAGTGTTTATTTCGCCAACCTGCTGGGAGAATAACAGTACTGGTAGGGTATATAGCAAGATGTCTGCAGACGGGGTATTGCAAGTTTAAAGTACCAAGCTGATAAGGAGACAAAACTTTTTATGGTTTGGGATTAGATACAGGACTGTATCATAATTTAATTTAGTCTATTAATGCTGGTCATGCATTTTTGGCTGGTACACTAGTTTCAAAATTAGTTGATGATTGTTATGTTAATTAGCATCTAGCTAGTCTGGTCTGCCAAAATCACTTTTCACACAGGGTAACTGGCAACACTGACCTGCAGAAACATTATACTGTAACCTGTGGGGTAATAAAGCATTGACCAGTGGAAATATTTGTCAGATAAGTATATGTTGTACAGAAAATTTTGCAATTATCTCTAAAATCAAAAAGGAAGTAAATTATATATATATATATATATAATCCAAATTTTCAACATTATTATTCACATGTTACTTCCATACAAATAGGACAGTTTCACCGTATATCGGTAAAGAATGCATTTAGTGTATGTGCGTCATAGTTTTTGAATATATAATCTTATATACATAAGCACCCTGTGTGGGGTCAGTACATACTTTGAACCCTTTTAATTAAACTAGTACCTAAAAAAAGATAATAAGTGGACGCTGCACACCCTTGGCATATGAATAATGACTGAATATATATTGTCATGTATACACAATTCATGTGTAACATCTTACATGCATATATTGTTAGATATTCGTATTAAAATACTCGAACATTGCTTACAACTCATATTGGACTTATACGCTGTAATCGTTTGAATATTAATTATTAAGACATCTTTGGGAGAGAGTTCGGGCTACAGAATTATAGACACTAACGAGGTCTTTGATTGGTCGAATGATTTTAGCTCATCGCGTTAGGTTTCCATGAGGTATAGAGTAAGGTGTTACTTATGTGACATGTTACGCGTAAGTGACCGTTCTGGCCAGCCAGTTTCTAACGCATTAGAAAATGTTTTACCCGGACCAGGTAACGCGTTACTAAATCGCGAGTATCGCGTTAGAAAACTGACAATACTCGTTTATTTTCAATTAAACAAATAAGGGAAATCTCATCTCTAACGCATTAGAAAATAGGGAGTAACACGTTAGAGATGGAATAAGTAACGCGTTACTTTTGGACTTATGACACTCACCGCTACTCATAGTGTTGCTACTTGCTAGTAATAGTGTGATATGATAATATATGAAATATTGTAACGTATTAATCCGAGCCTTCTCTGACCTTACCAACCCTTTTTACGATTTTTGATATTTCATCTGGCTGTGCACGGTCAGAGGAACTCCTATAGTAAAAACATAGTCAAAATTTCAAGATGGCGGCTCCCCGCTCGTATTCTTCAGAGAAACGGCCATCTTTGGTGAAAGACGGCCAACCCCAGCCGAATGGCTAAAACATACTGAGCTTTATCAAGCAGTAGGGTCCACGATAGATCCCACGCACATCACAGGTCTACAACGTGTTAGAGGGATGTGGCGAATATATGTAGACAATTTGGAAGATAAAGTGCAGTTAATGGCGGAAGGGTTCCCCCTACGTGGTAAAATTATGACTGTATTGAAAACGAACCCCTTACGCTTTGACAACGAACTGACAACGAGGGTTCGAGTAAAGGATTTACCACTATCGGTTGATGATGGTGTAATTGAGAGAGTATTCACGCTGAAAAATCTTGAATGTATTGGACATGTCGAAAGAGAAAAACTCCGAGTGAACGGAAAATTAACCAATTGTAATACAGGGGACAGAATCATTGTGATAAAATCCCTGTCCCTCAAGGAGCCTCTTCCCAGGCAAATGATGTTTGGGAAGTTTAAAGCAACGGTGTATCATCCTGAACAATTTGACACACAAAAGGAGTCGAAATGTTCAAAATGCTTTGAACTCGGGCATAAATATAGAGACTGCCCGAACGATTTCAAGTGCATAAATTGTATGAAATCTGGGCACCGAAAAGGTGACTGCCCGCAGAGCCTTACCCCACCAGGAACCCCGGCAGACAACGCAGCAGTTAACACAGATATTAACGGCACAGTTTCTAGTGCAGAACACGTGAATATTTCACGTGAATCACATGGTGTCGAACGTGTAGGCGATCAGAGATCAGTACACAAAGCTAAACACAGGAAATTACCCGGTCAACAAATGATTGACGGTTTCTTGGCCATCATGAAAGGAAATACGGAAACTCCAGCCAAAGGAAAACAGAGTCTAGTTGTAAGATCGCCACCGACGCCGGCCGAACGACTAAACGACGAAGCGAAAAAACAATGTAACCACCAAAGTGAAAGTGATTCTGACTATGGAACCTAATTACATCATATTTCTTCATCCACCTCGGAAACAAAAACTGAACGGGCTAAGGTTTGTGAGACTGATTAACGGACATATAACTACGAACTTATTATATTATCCAAAGGGAAGTGTTAATTATATCAAGATAATTACCGCTAGACCATTATTACGAAAGACAATATGTATATATGTAATACTGTTAGAGTATAATATTTGTGCATACTGCATTGACGCTTATATGCATAACAATAACCAAAATGTATAAATATGCATCGCCTTTTTGATACACTTTATCATATATTATGTCACACCAGCATTCGCATGGGAACACACCATCAAACTGTGATGTGTACATGTGCATGTTGTTGTGAAACTTGGGAGGATACTGGTCTTTACCAACATATACGTCATATCGGCATTCACTGGAGTTGTTTTATGCACATAAAATGTGCCCATATGCATGTTGCTATTGAAACAATTATGTATGAGATAAACAGATGTATGTGTGCAATCGCTATTGATGCATCCATGTCAATGTTATTGCTGAAAATCAATATGCGTAACGATAACCACAACACTTTTTTTGTTGTTGTTTTTTCTGCTTATAATAACATACGAAAATATACACACTATCCTGTAAACAAAGTTCTACCGTTAGTCATGCGTACTCGTGCCATTAACAACGTGACACTATTAAAATCACAATACGAAGCGGCTCAGCCGGCGGTACACTATTACAATGGCTTTTATGCGTGAAGAATACAATAAATCATGGTGATAAATAAAGTAAATATTGACACCGTGCATTTTATATCGGTAAATGCACAAGGCTTAAGGGATAAGAATAAAAGATTAAGGCTAAACATTTGGGCAAAACAACAAAAATCACATATTCTATTTGTCCAGGAAACACACTACACACAGGACATTATAAACACAATACAAAATGAAATGAACGAATGGGATATGTTTAACTCTTTTGGTACAAGTGCAAGCAGAGGTTGCTCAATATGTATAAATAAGACCTTACAATATGATCTATTAGACAGTTATACTGACCCTCAAGGTAGATATGTGATTATGAACATACAGGTAGGAAGAACGGTATATACATTTGCAAATATTTATGCAAACAATGACCAAAGAGAAAGAAACACTTACTTTGGAACACTTAATAGTTTACTACAAGAAAAGTCAATGGGGATAAAAGTATTAGGCGGTGATTTCAATGAAACTTTAAAAGAATTAGATAGAGTTAGAAAAAACAAAATAGGTAAAGAAAAGAAACCTGTATTCCAATTAACAAAACTAATTAAAGATAATAACTTAACAGACATATGGCGTCATCTACATACAAATACAGGTCAATTCACTTGGAAGAGGAAAATTGGTGAAGAAAAGAGTAGAATAGAATTTTGGCTAATAGATGAAAATTTAAGACCATCAGTAAAAACATGTGACATAAGACCGGCACAGATAAAATATACTGATCACTTGGCTACTTCGTTAAAATTGATTAGCTCAAATGATAGAGGCCCGGGTTACTGGAAATTAAATAACTCATTATTAAATGAAGACGAATACAAACATATGATAACACAAACAATAAATAAATGTATAACACAGTATAGTAATACTGACATAAGTGATCAACTTAAATGGGAGCTTTGTAAAATTGACATTAAAGAGCATTCAATATTTTATGCAAAACAAAAGGCAAAACAAAGTAAGCTGCACTTAGAATTACTTGAACGTAGATTAAAAAAATTACACGAAATAGAAGATGATAGACAAATAAATGAAGACACAAAAAAAGAAAAGCATACTTTAGAGAAGGAAATAGAAACAATATATGACAATAAAGCAAAAGGAGCACAGATAAGATCTAGGGTTGAATGGTTAGAAAAAGGGGAAAAAAACAATAAGTATTTTTTTAGTTTAGAAAATGCACGACAAACCAGAAAAGTAATAACAAATTTAAATATAGAGGGTGTACAAGTGACTGTTAGCTCAGACATTCTAAATGAAGAAGTAAAATATTATCAGGAATTATACAGCTCTAAAAATAAAGATCGTAACGAAGTACAAGAGTATCTAAACACAGTTAATGTTGAATCATCACTAAACAACCAAAGTGCAAACAAATGTGAAGGTTTACTATCATTTGAAGAATTAACAGATGCAGTTAACACGACTAAATGTAACAAAAGCCCAGGAATAGATGGTATAACTGCAGAATTCTATAAACACTTTTGGAATCTAGTAGGACATTTAGTAATGAACTCATTAAATGATGGGTATAGAAAAGGGCAACTTTCTCAAAGTCAAAGAATGGGCGTTTTAACATTAATATATAAAAAAGGTGATCCAGATTCTTTAGATAACTGGAGACCAATAACACTATTAAATCAAGATTACAAGTTAGCAACAAGGGCATTAGCAAAACGACTTCAAGAAGTCCTACCATTACTGATTAGCACTGATCAACAAGGATATATAAAAAATAGATATATAGGATACAACATCAGACTAATCCAAGATATAATTGATCACACAGACAGACTTAATATAACTGGTGCCATCTTATTCTTAGATTTTAAAAAAGCTTTCGACACCTGTGAATGGCCATTTATGCATAAAACGTTAGAGAAATTTGGTTTTAAAGATAGTTTTAGACAATGGATAACATCAATTTATAATAACACTAGATGCTGTATTTTTAATAACGGTTGGAAATCTCAATCATTCAATCAGTCACGCGGTATTAAACAGGGATGCCCGCTATCCGCTCTTTTATTCCTTCTGATAGCGGAAATAATGGCAACAAAAATTAGAAGAAATCAAAACATATATGGAATAAAAATAAATCTCAGGCATAGTACTAGATACTTGAAAATATCACAGCTTGCCGATGATACAACCATCTTTGTTACATCTAAAGAAGAAATACTTGAAGTCATAAATACCATTGAAACATTTGGAAAATATTCGGGCTTAGAGTTAAATAGAAAGAAAACAGAGGGTATGTGGATAGGGAAAATAAAACACTGTCAGGAAAAGATTGGTAATATATCATGGCCGATTGGTCCCATTAAAGCACTTGGGGTTTTCTTTGGTACTGATAAATTAAGGTGTATTGAGACAAATCTAAAATCCAAAATTGATGTATGCAAGAAGTTAATACAAAATTGGAAAAAAAGAAAATTAACTGTTTTTGGAAGAGCACAAATAATTAAGACATTAATACTTCCAAAGTTTACATACATAGCACAATCATACATTATTCCTAAAACATTTATTAAAGAAATCAATACTATGATATATACATATCTCTGGGATGGTAAACGAGAGAAAATTAAAAGGAAAACTCTTATTGGATTAAAAGAAAAAGGGGGATTAGATATATGTGACCCAGAATCTTTCTTCATATCACTAAAAATGAGATGGATAAAAGCTTTGATAAACACAAATGAAGCATCGTGGAAACTTCTTCCTAAGTATTATTTGGAAATATATGGCAAAGACTTTTTAATCTTCCATATGAATATTGATAACATAGATAGTTTAGAAAACATTCATAAATTACCTGATTTTTATATTGATCTCTTAAAATGTTGGATTAAAATTGGGGGTGGCCAAAACCCAAAATGCAGTAATTTTGCAGATATAAGACAGCAAGTTATATGGGGAAATAAACATATAAAATTAAGAGGAAAAACATTAGCGTACAATAATTGGATTGATTCAGATTTAATTTTCATCAATGACATTATAGATGAAAATGGAAGGATATCACAAAACAAAATTTACAATAAACTAAGTGTAAAAAATAACTGGATTGCTGAACTGTCAAACATATTAAAAGCTATACCCAAAAGATGGAAAAGCATAGTTGAAAGTAATGAATCAATATCTACAGAAGTAAAAACAGTCCTTAAACCATATATCTACACACACAACATGGAAAAAGTGTTTATAGAACAAATTGAAGGGAAATATATCTATAAAAATATAATTGATCAAGTATTTATTAAACCAATAATGCACAATACTTGGAAGCAGATGTTTAATAAAACTGAAATAAATTGGGAAAAAATATATACAACTATTCACAAACTTGAAGACAAAAGGCTCGCACAATTTAGGTTCAAACTAATACACAGAATTCTACCGACTGGAGAACTTCTTTGTACGTGGAAGATAGTGGATACCCCTATGTGCAAACACTGTGACGCAATATACACTTATAATCATTTTTTTATAGAGTGTCCAACTCTTCAAGTTTTTTGGAACAAAATACAACTAATTTTTAATCAATGTGGATTTCAGAGAGACATGGCTAAGCTTGAATTCATTGTATTGGGTTACAAGCCAGAATATGATGAATATGCAGATATATCCGAGATTATGTCATTAATAGGATTCTGCATATATAAATCTTTCTTCAACTGTGAAAATAAACATGACCCATACGATATAATCAACATATTTAAATATGAAATAAACATATTAAGTGCCTACATAAAACACACAAATAGGAAAATCTGCAATCTTATAGAACAGCTAAAAAAGTACATATGAATTTGTTTATGTTAATAAAAGTCACAATATTCTTTCAACGTGAGTTACCATCGTACCACGTTAGTAATATTAATATTGTCATTAACTGTTCCAAGATGTCTTACTTTTCGCGTTTCGTTAAGATATCAAAGCAAGGACAGTAAATCACTTTTTTCCATGTAATAACATCTTTTCTTTTTAACACAAATTAGCTTAACATTGATAATGGTAAGCATATTGTCACGTTATCTAGATGTTAAACGTTTATGGAATGATAAACTTTTGATAATAAAAATAAATAAATATATACATATATTAATAAACTTACCCAATCATCAAACACAAGACGTGCGCATCAAATATAATCCAGTTTTAGAAGAAACAACAATGTTGCCACATGATTGGATCAACACAATATTACAATGAAAAGGTTACCCTTCACATGTTCTATTTTAAAGACAGCACGTGCATTCACTGCGTAAGCATGGGTTTTCTGACCTAATCAGTTCATTCACAAAATACACAAAGTGGGTGGACAGAGAACATCTTTGAGGCACATTAAGGAAAAATAGAACATCGGCCTATATTGGCGTAGGGGTAGATATGTAAACGCAACTGATAATCGCCGCAATAACAGAAAATAACGGATGGATGGATGGATGGATGGATGGATGGATGGATGGATGGATGGATGGATGGATGGATGGATGGATGGATGGATGGATTTGAATGATAGAACGAACGAATGTATACTGGTTCAATTAATTCATAAAAGGAAACAAAATGGTGGAATATGTCCACATATAGTGTTACAATGTTGTATTTCATGTCTATATATTTGTTTTTATGTAAATACTGAATAAAAAAATAAAAAAAAAAAAAAAAAAAAAAGGGCATCTCCTTTTCCTTTTGGCACTAGCAATACTCTAAACAACATTCAATTGTTTATCTTTAAAGTTTACTAATTACGTTACTAATCCGAGCCTTCTATGACCCTATAAAGCCGCAAAAACAAAAATAATTAAAAAAAAGGCTTTTAGGGTCAGAGAAGGCTCGGATTAGTAACGTATCTGCAATACAATTGTATTAGGCGAAAAAAACTAAAACTGTTCATACCTTGTCGTTGATTGTATGCGTTTACAGTTTGATGCGATCAATATTAAAATTCAAATCCTCCAAAAGTTCCATCAATCATCAATTATCTCTGATTGAAAAACAGTTAACAAACAGTACCATTTCGACGTGTAAATGGAGAAATGTATACTAAGGGAAGTAACTACACTATACTGATTGGTTTAATTTATTGTTTCCACGGGAGGTAACTGCACTAACGTGTTAATATCCATTATGAACATAACATAATAGTACTAATTGCATTTTAATGAGTTTTGTTCAAGTGTTTTCAACGATGCATTGACACAAAAAATTATATGGCACTAACAGGAATGAAAGTTCCAGCCCATCCTCTCCATCTATATCGAGATAAATGGTATGCTGATTAGGTCTAGAACCTTTACACCGGTATTATGTAAATATGTTGTTAATACCTAAATCAATTTCAAATATCTTTTGAAATAAATATGTTGAGCGTCTCCGTGGTCGAATGGTTAACGACGTTGTGTTGTAATGTACAGTACTGTTTCTAACCGAGGAAAAATTAGTGATCTGCCTCCAACACAAGCAATACACCGTCATATATAACTTACGAGTATATCAATGTTGCATGTAAGTTATATATGACGGTCGATTTTTTGTTGTGAAGATTGTGTTAAAAATGACGTAATACATACTACAAACAAACAAACGTATGAATGTGTTATCTTTTAAAATCAGTCTTGTTAAACCTTCGCCTCTCACCGCTGCGTGTTCGAATCCCAGTGAGACTATACCTTACAAGACGAGATATTTGTTTAAATACAAGAGTTGTGTAATATTTAAATATACTTGTATTTGTATATAGTTATACTCGTATCTGCGATATGAAACTTATTCTCTCTTGTTCGTTTACATAATGATTTAAAATATGTGTGTCATAATTTGTTGGAATCGGAAATTGAACATTTGATTTATAGGCCGGGTGTAAGACACGTTTAAACATAGGCCGAGTATAAGACACGTTTAATGATAGGGCGGGTATAATACACGTGTATCTATAGACCGGGTACAACACACGTTTAACTATAGGCGGGTTATAGGCGTTATTACACCATTGCGTATGGCAAATAGTGCCCAATAAAAAACGTTTCCCTGCCTTACTAGTGATAAAAGATTTTGATTGCTTTTTATTATTACCTATAATTCATCCGAATGATGTATTGGGAACATTTATCAGTGTTTGTTTGAGATATTTAATTATAAATGACATAGACAGTACTGCGAAAGTAGAAATGGGATAAATCTATATGTGACGTGTCAAAATAGAACGTGACGTCATTCAACAGATTGGCTTTTTCTTACATGATACACGACCCCCTGTTTTAATTGCATTTTAATATTGGTGGACGCTCGATCGTTTGATTGATATGTTTTGAAATAATTGCAACGGAAAAAAATGCGCATTTTTTGTCTCGTGACATATATTCGTCTTATATAAAACGAAGAAGGAAGATCAGTGTCACCTATAAGACACGTTTAACTATAAGCCGGGTATAAAACACGTTTAAAATCTACAGGCGGGCAACACATAGTGAACTGTTAACTATCTACAGACGGGAAACATATAGTGAACAGTTAAATATCTACAGACTGGCAACATATAGTGTATTGGTAAATATATACAGACGGGCAACATATAGTAAACTGTTAAATATCTACAGACGGGCAACATATAGTGCACTGTTAGGTATCTACAGACGGGCAACATATAGTGAACTGTTAAATATCTACAGACGGATAACATATAGTGAACTGTTAAATATCTACAGATGGGCAAAATATAGCGTACTGTTAAATATCTACAGACGGGCAACATATAGTGAACTGTTAAATATCTATAGACGGGCAACATATAGTGAACTGTTAAATATCTACAGACGGGTAACATATAGTGAACTGTTAAATATCTACAGACGGGCAAAATATAGTGTACTGGTAAATATCTACAGACGGGAAACATATAGTGAACTGTTAATATACAGACGGGCAACATATAGTGTATTTGTAGATATCTACAGACGGGCAACATATAGTGTACTGTTAAATATCTACAGACGGGTAACATATAGTGAACTGTTTAATATCTTGAGACGGGCAACATATAGTGAACTGTTTAATATATACAGACGGGCAACATATAGTGAACTGTTCAATATCTACAGACGGGCAACATATAGTGAACTGTTTAATATATACAGACGGAAAACATGTAGTGAACTGTTTATTATCTACAGACGGGCAACATATAGTGTACTGTTGAATATTTACAGACGAGCAAAATATAGTGAACTGTTTAATATATACAGACGGGTAACATATAGTCAACTGTTAAATATCTACAGACGGGTAACATATAGTCAACTGTTAAATATCTACAGACGGGCAACATACAGTGAACTGTCAAATAACTGCAGATGGGAAACATATCATGAACTGTTAGGTATCTGCACACGGTTAACATATAGTGTACTGTTAAATATCTACAGTCGGGAAACATGTAGTGAACTGTTTAATATCTACAGACGGGCAACACATAGTGTACTGTTAAATATCTACATACGGGCAACCTATAGTGAACTGTTTAACATCTACAGACGGGCAACACATAGTGTACTGTTAAATATCTACAGACTGGCAACATATAGTGAGCTGTTTAATATCTACAGACGGGTAACAACAACAGCAACAACAACAACAACAACAACAATAACTTTTATTTCTCAGATAAAAATACAGTCGAACCTCGATAATTCGAAGTCAGCGGGACCATAGGGATATGTTCGAATTATCGGTGGCTTCGAGGCATCGAGAAAAAACAAAATATCTATCCGAATTTGTGTACCACCCGAAATAGTGTTACTTGTGTACATGATTTATTGTTCTCCGTATGTTTTTTATGTTCATGCATGTTTGTTTAAACCTCATAACGGATATATAACATGTAATTGTTACACTGAAAACATAAGAAAAACTGCAATAATGTGTTTGTTTTATCATTTATTTAAAGAAATATCACAATAATACATTTTAACATACATTCCGGAAGTCCGAATAATGAGAACAAGGTAAGACTGGTTTCGGTACATACAATTGAATAGAATAGACAATAGCGTAGCACATAATTCACTGTTGAAATATCTTACTAAACATACGTTTTTGTTTATATAGTTCTTTTATTTAAAAAAGTTTGTAATGAGTGATTGCTTTGCACAAAAGTGTTTATCGTAATTAACAGTAAACGAAGTTCAATAAACATACTCGGGAATTGCTCTTATCTAATTAAAAAGTGAACACACTTTATTTTAATTAAAACCAATCAACATACATTATTTAATTAGAAAATCAACCGTGTTTTAACAGTAAACGAAGTTCACTAAATATAAATTGTATCTGTCTATTATCGCTTTTCAATCATAAATGTTCGCACCTTTAACAACCAACTTTATCTGTTTTCGCACCATGATCGAACTTGCTACAAACAAATGCAAACGCGTCGATTACAATTAATATGGCCGACGTCGCATGGCGACGGATCATCACCTTCGATTAAGCGAGGTTTAAATTTACACAAAAATGGATCTTCGGACCGTAAAAAGTATTCGAATGAGCCGGGGTATTCGAGAAATAATATTCGAATAATCGAGGTTAAATTACATTGAATTATATAGGAGTTGTGTCGGGACCGGAGAATGTGTTAAAATTAACGATGGTATTCGAATTACCGTTGTTCGAATTATCGAGGTTCGACTGTACATGATGTATGAGAAAGGAGAAGTCACGCAGGACTCGTGGTGAGAATTTCATAATATAATTTAATAATATTAATGATAATAAATAAAGTCAGCTAAAGGGGTAGGTTATGGAGGAAAGAACGGATTTATTTATTAATTCAGACGATCGTAGATCTAAGTAATAAAGAAAGAAATAAGGAAATAAACATACTGCGAGCTGGCAAGCAAGCAAACATGTGTGTGTGTGTGTGTGTGTGTGTCTATGTGAGAGAGAGAGAGAGAGAGAGAGAGAGAGAGAGAGAGAGAGAGAGAGAGAGAGAGAGAGGGGGAGAGAGAGATATAGAGGGAGAGAGGGAGAGAGAGAGCAAACAACAACAACAACAATATAAACAATCTCAATATTCGATACATGGTTAACAGCTATATGAACATTAAACTAGTAATTACTGTGAAACGATATTGCCCAATAAAATTGCTCAATAATCACAGCTACGCATGCTATTATAATCGCCACAAAAGTCTTTCACAGGCCATGTGATTACAATGGGGCACATATATGTTAAGGTCGTCTATGTGTTCAAACACGATACTGGTTCTCGTTACTACGTACGCGATAACGCGCAGTGAGAGGGACCAGGTATATCACACATTCAGTGTGTTGTAAGCCACAAGCATGGTGTCGACAATTATTTATTAATTGTGTCTATATTGACGAGTGTTCTAGAAGTCTGCCACAGCACGGAGTCTGCTTGGGCCGGTCAGCGTATTCCCAGGTGAGTATTTACAACGTTATTATTTTATCGCGTAGTGTCACTGTCCCATTTAAAATAGGTCAATCTCCACAAAATATCTACAGTCAGGCAACATATAGTGGAATGTTTAATATCTACAGGCGGAAAACATGTAGTGAACTATTTAATATCGACAGACGGGCAACATACAGTGAACTGTTAAATATCTACAGTCGGGCAACATACAGTGTACTGTTAAATATCTACAGACGGGTAACATATAGTCAACTGTTAAATATCTACAGACGGGCAACATATAGTGAACGGTTTAATATCTACAGACGGGTAACATATAGTCAACTGTTAAATATCTACAGGCGGGCAACATATAGTGAACTGTTTAATATCTACAGACGGGCAACATATAGTGAGTTGTTGATACATGCAGACGGGCAACATATAGTGTACTGTTAGATGTTTACAGACGGGCACCATATAATTAGTGAACAGTTTAATATCTACAGACGGGCAACATATTGTGAACTGTTAAATATCTACACACGGGCAACATATAGTGAACTGTTAAATTTATACAGACGGGCAACATGTAGTGAACTGTTTAATATCTACAGACGGGCAACATATAGTGTACTGTTAAATATCTACAGATGGGCAACACATAAGGAACTGTTTAATATCTACAGACGGGTAACATATAGTGAACTGTTAAATATCTGCAAACGGGCAACATACAGTGAACTGTTAAATGTCTGCAGACGGGAAACGTATAATGAACTGTTAAATATTAGGGCAACATATAGTGAGTTATTGATACCTGCAGACGGGCAACATATAGTGTACTGTTAAATGTTTACAGACGGGCAACATATAATAAGTGAACTGTTAAATATATACAGACGGGCAACATGTAGTGAACTGTTTAATAGCTACAGACGACTGGCAACATATAGTGTTCTGTTAAATATAGACCTACAGACGGGCAACATATAGTGTATTGTTAACTATCTACACACGGACACCATATAATGAACTGTTAAATATCTTCAGACGGGCAACATACAATGAACTGTTAAATATCTGCAGACGGGGAACATATAATGATCTGCAGATGGGCAACATATAGTGAGCTGTTGATATCTACAGACGGGCAACAAACAGTGAATTATTAATGCTCACCAAGTGACGATGTTCTCTACGCCGATCTTTGGGAATAAGATCAATACTGATTAGCTTGTGTGTTTGCTGGCTTTCAAAACAAACGTAAACATGTGTTTTAATTCATACAGTTACGTTATGTACATGCATTTTATTTTCATATTCATAAATTGGTGGTCTAATGCGTGTGTAATGCGTGTTACACATTTGAAATCGTTCACACCGGTGGTAATGGGTGTGGACAATGAAAGGTACATATACCATTGCTACCAATAACAAACACGAAACAATTCAGTCATCACGCATGCTTGCTACAAATTCTATAAAATATAGAATGATAAGTTTTATGATAAGTTTTTAATGTAAAAACGAAGACAACTTACTTTTTTGAACCTCCTCGTACACAGTCAATTAAAGTGAACGTAAAGAGTGCAATCATTGAATGAACTGCGAGTGAGTTGTAGTTTTTATTTATCCTAGCCCTATGGCACTAGGCCTTTTGGCGAGCTTTTCGACAGTTGATTAGAGTTGGGTGGATCTGGGAGTTGGGACGTCGTCCAAGGTGGTTTACTGTAGAACAGCAGCAGTAGATGGTTAGTGAAGAAATCCAACGTTGATAGCCAGAAGTTGAAGATTAAATCCAAGTAGATTATAAGTTCCGTTGAAGATTTTGGCCAATTGGATTGCCTGCAGAATTGTGACTAAGGTCAATCCGATTGCCGGCTCGAAAAGATGTTTAGAAACTCTCCGACCAATCAGGACACAGATGATTTGAAGCCTGTCTAGTAGGTCAATCCGGGTCCATGGAGAATCCGTGATGTTTTTGTCACGTGATGTTTACGTCCTGGAGCTAGCACACAATGGTAGACGACCCTCGGAACGTCCCCAAACGTTTGCGGAGGTGATGTTACGGCGTCCTCAATTCTGTGTATGCTCCATGGTCTCCATCGCCATATACGCCGTAATACAGCTGATACAGTGACACCAGCACACGACAGGTGTAGATCTCGTAGGTTGAATATATCCGTGGTGGTTACGTCTCGGCAGATTACAAAAAGCGGCCCTGAGAAGGGCCACGGTATCACCCTAGTGTGGGGTGTATACCATATCGGAACCTGTTTCAGTGCTGATGACAACTAAAACACTACATGTTCCGGAGTGCCAAAACCTGTTGTAATATTCTCAAAAAGCGAAACTCTGTTTTATATTCTGAATTATGTTTTACTATTATTATTTAATTTACTTGTAGTAAGCTGGTAAGCGTTCTTTTTTAAATTTAATTTTCATCATATTTTTTGCTGTAAATAATGCAGTCATTATTAGATAAGAAATAAGGTTTTATAACGACGTTGAGAAGTCGGTGCTAATCATTACACTCCAGATCTGATCTGGGTTGTTATCTGAGTTGTTATACTATTGTTAAAGGTTTCAGTAGCCGTTGCGATTCTCTTACTCACAAATTAATATTTCTATTTTAAGTACTTTGTAGACAACATGTCAAGATTAGCACCGGCCGCTCAATTTTTACTTTGTATAAATGTGTGTGATAATAATATATTTAGAAAATGATTTTATAAATTAAAACAGTGATATATGTGTATGCATTGACTACTGGACCTACTGCTGTGGCTTTTTGTGAGTCTTATGACACGGCTGTGGCAGTCGGTTCAGATGCTCAATATTTTAACATTGTGAACAGTCATATGTATATTGATATTGTATAGTCTCTTGTAATTCTAAAAATAATGGCACAGTTATATTTTATGAATTGTTGTATTGTAGATAGTAGTGTACTGTGATGAGACTTAAATAAACTATGAACCCTCTATCTGTCAAGTACAAGTTTAAGCAAACCATGTTCTGTTTTTCATGACCATAGAGTAATGAATCCTTCAACACACCGAAACAAAACCTTCGCATTGTCTATCATGTCTATATTGCTGTTTACGTGGACGCAAAGACTGCAGAGACGAAAGCCGCATTTCAATTGAGTAAGCCTGTTCCACTATACGCCATCTGAAAAACTCCGGACAGCTACGAAAGTGTACATTGCTTGTAACCAGATTATGTTATACTTTTATTACATATGAAAGAAAATAGTCCTACCGTATATGTATTTTATGAAAACCACACAATAACAAGCTGTTTAACCGTATATGTACTTACCACTTGTTTATATCGCTGTTGGTCGAATACACACCTGACAGCTAGACCAGATAGGTATCAGTATACTGAACAGCTTTTCATTTGGTACATAGTTTGAACTTCCATTTCTGAAAATATTTCACCATATAAATAAAAGATCGCGGATTTGGATTTTGAGATATCAAGGTAAGTATAAGACTTATTCGATAAAATAGTGGAATATATATTAATAGTACTGCCTTGAAGAGCCTCAGGTAAAAAAGGTCAGTTTTAATTCGGAAATAGGAGAAATTTTGAAAAGTTCTTCCTACGAATATATTTTTTTACAATATTTCCGAATCCAAATATCGTGTACTTCAAGACAATGACATGAAACAAACATGTGTTTTTTTAGAAAAATGCAATGTTGATGATTTTGAAGCAAAAAAAAGCACACACTTCGTCTTGAACTGTAAACATCCACAAACACACATTTTCATAATGGATTCTATGTGACTGTTTACAAACATAACACAATCATCAAGTCAGTAATATTTCATGTTTTGAGTTATTTCCTACGTTTTAGACGGACCGTAATGTGCTAAGTATGAAAGCTATAGCCGATAAAAACAATAAATTATGTTTTGTACCATAGCTCTATTGGTTTTACTTTGTTCTTGCTTATGATATAATTTTCATAAACCCGAAGGTCTGAGCCTGAACGTTGATATAACTGCCGGTATATTTCATCCGTACTATAAATGACAGATTCGGCAGTTACACCGTGGTCTACCACATTTTACAGGCGCGTAGTTGTAATGTTAACACACAACCTGTCAATCAAAATGTCAATTACCGACATTGAATGGCTATGGTATAAAACATTTATAGCATATTTTTCTCTTATGCGTTTTATACTGCACTCTAGGACCTGCGGCCCTCGAGAAGCATTATAAATCGCATATACTCGAAAAAGTATGCTTTAAATATTACAGTAATTTACAAATAATGAAATATACTTAATATTTCAGTGTATCAACCAAAATTAGACATTTATGGATGAAAATGACGCGCATGCACAACTGTAGAAAATGTCCTTAATTTTGTCAGAAGGTTATTTTCTGTTTAGATTATATGCATATTTTGTTGTAATTTGAAGTGTATAGACATTACAATTTTTTTACCAGTGTTGCATGTGTATTTGTAGAAAACAAATGCATTTGAGACGTCTATTAAGAGGTACTTTATACTTTTTATGCTGCACCGACTGCGATCGCAATTATTAGCAAAGTAAGACAACTCTTTAAGGCAGAAGTTTCACGAAAGTTATTTTCTTTATATAATCGTATTTTCTTACACATTATTTGTTATTAAGTATTTGGAAATATCAGTCACTGATATACATTTCAATGGTAACTATGGAGATAACTTCTGTATCATGTCGATATTGACGATCATTGATAGTGTTTTCATTACAATATATGAACTCACGAGTGGCCTAAATAACATACTTATAGTTTTAGCATATATTTGTTAATAAAGCTTCCGTTATGTTGCATCTGTCATAACATGACTATATACCTGTCGTAAAATAGTGATATTTTAAAATATTGTTATAAACAGTCGTTCATGCTTAAGTTTAACGTTTTATTTACATATGTGTATGATTTAAATCTCACGTTAGACAGCAAACGCTTTTTTATTCATTTTGTCACTTTCGTCATGTTCATTAAAGGTCTTCATCGTCAGCCATGTATTGTTTCAAGTGCTACTTGAATGGTAGATGAAAATAATGCTACTGGCTCAAGCGAAAAAAGAAGAGTTTAATTACAACAGAACAACTCTGCACGTTTGCTGGGGATAAGGTACCCGGCCCATTCTGCATAGTTTTTATCCCGATGTAAACGACGGGAGCGGCCATGAATGTTTTTTTCTGTTGTTGCATATAACCTTTTTGCGTCGGTGTGCCATAAAACCCAATTCAACTCATTACAGTGTAGGTAATACTATTACTTTATGTTCATAATATATAAGCACGTCAGTGCAGTTACCCCCCTTAGTATACATTCCTCCATTTACAAATTGATCTCGTCCATATGACGAACTGCTACTTTTTCAATCAGAGATAATTGCTGGTAATTCTGGAGGATTGGAATATTGATCGTTTCAATCAATATACAAATACACTCAACGCCAACAATCAATATACGCATACAATTAACGCCATCAATCAATATACGCATACAATCAACGCCATCAATCAATATACGCATACAATCAACGCCAAGGTATGAACTTCTTATATGTATGTTATACTGTGTAATACTAGTTCATTGTATATAATGCACAATATATGTATTACATATTACTAGCAACAAATGCAAATGGACTGAACAACACTTTTTACAACAAGTTACTGTTCTCTCCATTCTGGCAGAAACAATGTATGTTGATTGTCAGTCTAAAATTGTAGTAATACAGTTAAATACGAAATACGATTTTTTAAATTAAAATAAAATTGTCTAATACCTCCAAATACGAAAGACGAATTTGTAAAGTAAAATAAGATAATCTAATGCTTAAGGATTATGTCCCCTGGTAAAGAAGAAAGGTTTATAGTTGGATATCTCAAACACTTCTGCATATTTTCCCATGAAACGTGCAGTACCTCATCTCATTAGCCTAGTAAGAAACGTAAAAATTATTTCAAAACTGAAATAATAAATAGAGGTTTTAATAGGGCACTTCAAAGTGAATCCAACAGAAACTGGAACTCAACAGTAATATGAAATAGGTTAAACCTATAGGGCGAGCACAGTTCATGTTTGATTGTGCCGCTGCGTATGTATGCACCGGTATGTGCAAGTCTAGCTGCGAGAATCGTAGCTCTTATGGCGTGTACCTAGTCTACCTGTACGTGTCTCATGAATCGTGACATCCCACCCCAACAAATTACAATCAGTCGTAGCACTACCCATTATTTAAATTGCTCGTCAGGCAAGGGTTACAATTGACTACTCCATTTTAAAAGTCTTTGGTATGACGCGGTCAGGGGACTCGAACCCACGACCTCCCGAATGCAAGGCAAACGCTCTAAACAGTACACCACAATGCTTCGATCAAATTTCTATTCGTCTGGATCGACATTGGCTGAATCACCAACCGTCATAAAAGCTGCTACTACATCAGTGTATGTAAGATATATACACTCAAGTGATATGAAAACGCAACACGGGAATTTCCGCTATATATTGTATATACTGCACACTTAATTGCACATAATATTCCAAAGAAATCCCAAGATGTTTTTTTTAAAAAAAGTTGCAGTTAACTGGAGAAAGGACACAACTGTGATGTTGTAGACGTTATAATCACACTACACTTTGTAACAAGAACTTCATCAATGTTGAAGTTGCTCTTCGAAAAATTGAGCTAGTTCAGTACTGTATTTAACGTAAATAGTTTGCAAAATTTTGCATCCTAAGTTTGCTCACATGATTGAGCCAAACGAGTACTCTGTGAATAATGAAACATTGCAGGAATACTATTTGCTGTATTATTTGTTGTTTTAGTATTTTTTCCAAAAGGAAAGGTCTTACGTAGCCATGTACCATTCGATTAAAAGCAGCATATTGTACATACAATATATAGCGGAAATTCCCGTGTTGCGTTTTCATATCACTTGAGTGTATACATAAACCGTGATGCACGTGTATACTTTTTTGCCGAACAACATGTAATTACGGTTTCAACGTTATGTCATTATTACGAAAAATGGATACATATTTTTTTTATTCGATTATACGTCTTGTCTTCAACGTGTGTTAAATTGATTCATACGTATTGTCTAATCATTATGATGATGTATGTTTGAGAAAAGTACAATCTTTTTAAAACATAGGAATTTGTTGTTTCCTACTTGACATTTAATAAATGGTGGTCCATTTTCAGAATATTAGTTAAATCAAATTTAGTTGAGTATGTCTGTGGGTGGAGGACACCGGGTCCGACGTTTTTCATCAATATATTCTGAAAATGCACCAAATTTATCAAATGCTATGTAAAAAAGACGTTAGTTTGTTTCACTGTTCTTGATGTTTAGCACTAGCTGTGCTCAAAATACTTATTAGTTTCTACATCTACATTTTAAGAAACTGAGTGTCCTATTTGACCCTAATGTTTCTGTCTGTGGTAGAAAAACAAAAATAGTGAAATGATAGGACAGAGAAAAGCATAGATCGATTGAAGCAGAAGACAGGTAAAGTTTCCAAACCGTGTTTTCATCACCTTCAAATTTGAACTACTCCGTAGCATCAGATCAAACCGGCTGACCGGTTGCAGGTACACTGGCATAGGAACGTTTCATTTATATGGGGTCCATTGGAAACCTCAAACTTTGTTAAACGTAACACAAAAAAAGGTGAAGCACCAATAGGGGTGCGAATGTCGGCTTGCGAATTTAACATTTTAAGTGAAAAATCTGTGTGAAAAGGCGGGTAGTCCAGGTAAAATACATGACATAGTCATTATTTTCATATAACATTTGTAATGATGTTGAACAAGTGTCAAGTTTCAAAGCTTTTCAACAATTCATTTTTGAGAAATGAGGAAAAAACAAAAACTTTAACGAAAACTTCAAAACTCGTAGACGGATAGACGGAATCGCCAAATAGTAAGCCTGGATTTGCTACACAATCCAGCCAAAAATCAAAAAAATCTAAAAAAATCTGTACATTATGGTAGTCTAAACCCGACACATGTGCTATTATTTCGGGCGTTTGTTTAAGCTAAACTTTTTTCAGCTATGTGAGTGAGTAATTTTAACAAAATGTAAATACATTATATATAATTGGAACTGTCAATTTTAATGGTAAATAAAAACACCTTAGTTTGGAAATTCGGTTAAAAAATAAATATGTTACAGCCATCAATTTAGATGAGGCTTTTTGTATGTAAATTCCTATCTATCTGTCTACATCCTGCATTAGCCTCTTTCGGGTTTTATGTACATCTGCCGTGTTGCTGGGACAGCAAAAAATTAAGAAATCTCAAATATAACTTCAATAAGCCTCAATAGTTTGCTATCAATTTTTCAGGATGTCTTAATTTCGGTTTGCCCAACTCATTAAAACCATTTTTGGATAAAAGGTCGAAGCGCCCCAATATGCAACATAAGGTAAAAATACTTTTTGAACTTCCCCTACCCCCACCCACACTCCAGTCAAATTATTGGGGTCTCGGCTGTTCCTACCCAGTGTCAGTGTGAGTAACATCTTGGACCTAACCATCGTTTAGTCACTCTAGACATGGTGTTGTTCTAAAAACTAGTAGTTATATTTTTTCATAATGGACCATAATGTTACTGTGTGGTAAAAAAGATGCGATGACAGAGTGGTTAGCTTACTTGTCTCTGGATATAGAAGTTTGGGGTTCGACTTCCGGAGGTTCACGTCTCGAGAATTGAAAATGCACTCTCTTGGATCTAGAACTATTCGTGTAAGATAGTTAAAGTTACTGTGGAAGTATGTCATTCTCCCTACTGATGTAAAGCCGTTGGTCTCCTGTGCAGGGAGAGACATACCCTATTCAATTTCAGGTTAAAAATCTCGCTGAACTTCTGTGGTTATCATATAAAAGCCTGCAGGTAAACTCACCCACAGAAACGAAACTGTGATAAACATGTGTACAATACGTCAACAGTATTGGAAGAAAGGTAGAAAGAAAGAAAGACAGAAAGAAAGAAAGAAAGAAGAAATAAAGAAAGATGGATCTTGCTCACCAGACCATACGTCATAATGTGGATGACATACGATGATGACGTAAATCAATGACGTCTTGTCATTGTATTCTAATTTCCGTAACATTTCCGGAAATTGCCAGGTTGTTCGGGTTTGGCACGAATGAAAACGGAATAACTCGTCGATTTCCGTCAATGGCTTACAATAGTAGACGACCGAATACGGAAATCTGCGAAGAATTCCGATTGCATTTATGGCTTTACGGGAAAACGAGATAGCGATAATGATAAACAAATGAAAGATTGTTTTTAACGGTAGTTATCAAATCATTTGTTTATCCTAATCGGTTAGCAAGACATATACATTTCTGCGACACGAAATCTACTTTTATTAAATTGTGAAATGTGTTGACGAATTTTCGCCAATGAACAACGCGCAAGTTAACACTTTGGGCTACGCTTCCGGTGAATGGCCGTTTTGGCGACATAGGTAAAAATGCAATTTCATTGTCATTTTTTGATGGGTTCGAGAAAAGTTTTTAAAGTTTTTTTCACCTCATTCTGCTTGGAATCCACCATTCTTAATGATTTCTACGAATGCTTATCTTGTTAATTTCGTAACGAAATATTCTACTTTACGGTTGAAGTCGCCCATAAACTGCCGTAAATGACCCAAGACTTTTCAAAAGGATGGATTGGTATGTTTACTTTTCGCCTGCATGATACCATAGGAGCTCGCTTGCGCTCGCGTCGCTTCGCGACGCAAGCTGTGCTCGCTATAAATCTAATTTTACAATAAAAGTTGCAATATGTCACCTTGATATCCTTAGCTAGCTGGTGCTATCAATATCTCAACTAATCCTGTCAACGTTGTTTTTAAAAGAGACAAAATCAATGTTCATAATCAATGCAGAAATTAAATGAATACATATGTTATTTACATACCAGGTCATGGTATTTGATTGGTCACTTCCTGTACACATTCTATTTATAGATTATGCTACTCACAAAATTTGATTTCAAGACAGGTGAATAAAGCAAAAGTTGCATAAAACAACTTTATACATATTTTTGTAATGGCTGGCACAACCTAGACAATTATATCAAGTTAAATATATTGCAAATTATATGTAAAAAATAGTCTGATATTGATGAGTTATAATTCCTGCTAGATTCTCTGTATAGTGCACTGTTTAAAAACATCTTCGTAATTATTTTTTTAGTATTTTAGCTTTTATATGATGTTTATGATAATTATGTTTACTGTAAGTTTCATGTAAAAATATATATATTTTTTTTTACTTATCCTACTTTTAACTTTGCATTTCGTTCAGGTTTATGTCCCCTTGAATCTCAAACACTTCCACACATGTTTACATGAAACTTATATTACACCTCATTGTCCTAGTTAGAAACATAAACAGTGATTTCAAAACTACAGTGGTATGAATAGAGGTTTTAAAGAGATGAAATCAAAGTGAAACCGACGGGAAATATAACTCAACGGATGTCAGTCAAAGCGTCCCTAGTCGAAACGTCCCTAGGTCAAAACGTCCCCAGATTGGTCAAAATTTCCCATTTCGGCATTTACAAATAGTCAAACCCACACCCTTCCCACCAAAAAAATAAATTAAAAAATAAAAACTGTTAAATACCTATTAAATAATGACACTTTTTAAGTTTATTTTGTTTTAGAAACTGCGTTATGATATTTTTACGTGCTTAATGTTAATATATGTTAATACCTTTTTTGTGGCAAATAATGAATGTATTTATTGGTTTTCTATTATAGTTTAATTAGTCAATTTTTTGTTAAAGGAGGATGTTTCGACTAGGGTACGTTTTGACTAATGATTAAAATATATAGTGCCAAATCATGCAAAGCCTGCCATATTATTTAAAAGCAAAGAGGATAGTTAGTGTGCTGTACATATTGATATAAAACTGTTAATTTCCTTTATGTCAAGATATAAATAAAGATAAAACTTCATGGTTTCCCTTGAATATATTTGATAAGTAACAAACTGGGTTATACACTTTTATTGAAAACTATTAGGGAAAATGGAGCAACTATTGCCTACCCGCTCTTCTAATATGTATGCGTGTATTAAATGAGTAGCTTTGCCACCATTTGATGTCCTATCCCTCAACGCCGAGGTAATCAACGCATTCTTTAACTCGATACTGTTTTAATTTTACAAAGGCAATGCATTTTGCTCGCATTGTAAATGCACCTCATACAGAGTAAAACAACAGTAATATTCAGTATACATGCACCTCATACAGAGTAAAACAACAGTAATATTCAGTATATATGCACCTCATACAGAGTAAAACATCAGTAATATTCAGTATACATGCACCTCATATAGAGCAAAACAACAGTAATATTCAATGTACATGCACCTCATAGATAGTAAAACAACATTAATATTCAGTATACATGCACCTCATATAGAGCAAAACAACAGTACTATTCAATGTACATGCACCTCATAGATAGTAAAACAACATTAATATTCCGTATACATGCACCTCATACAGAGTAAAACAACAGTAATATTCAGTGTACATGCACCACATACAGAGTAAAACAACAGTAATATTCAGTGTACATGCACCTCATACAGAGTAAAACAACAGTAATATTCCGTGTACATGCACTTCATACAGAGTAAAATCACAGTAATATTCAGTGTACATGCACCTTATGCAGAGTAAAAACAACAGTAATATTCGGTGTAAATAACAGGCAGCACATGTCATTATCTAGGTTTTGGAACTTTACGGGATAAGTATACGAGTCTCTTTGGAACCTTACGTGATAAGTATACGAGTCCCTTTGGAACCTTATAGAATACGTATACTTGTCCCTTCGGATCCTTACGGGATAATTATATGTGTCCCTTCTGAACATTACGGGATAAGAATGAGTCCCTTCGGAACTTTACGGGATAAGTAAACGAATCCCTTCGGAACTTAACGGGTTACGTATAGAAGTACCTTCGGAACCTTATGGGATAAGTATACGAGTCCCTGTAGTATAGAAACTAGGGGTTCTGGTGCACTTTTCCCATCGGGGGTTTTATGCAACGAGTCAGTAAATTTGCTGGCCGGCAAGCCAACCAACACATTTAAAACTCATTGCAACCCCCTCAAAGACCCCCACCCCCCAGAACCTCTAGTTTCTATACTACTCATAGGATAATTGATAATATAATTTGACGCGTTATCCCAACTAGATTCAAATCAAGCCGCTCTCCAGCCAAACGACCAACTTATTTTCAAATTTAGCGGGTCTCTGGATAAAGGTCCGTTGGTGCTTACAGCCAGATGTTCAACTAGATTTCAAAATAAGTTACTATTGGGGCAGCATCGCTTTATCAAGCAAACAAATCAAACCTGAATGCAATTAAACTGGCCAAATGCTGTCAATACGTGAAAACAAGCAGGCGGTCAATAATGATAAACCAAGGCTCTGCTTGTCTCAAATAAGTAACATTTTAATATGGCCCCACATGATAAAGTTAGCATTCTTGCAACGCCTCATGATCTATCAGCCCGAGCATTTGATGCGATTAAACAAAGTCAGAGGGAATCGAGCCTGAAATCGTTTTTTAATGCAATCAAACAAAGTCGGAAGGAACAGATCAATCATCCTCGTCATCACTATACATATCACACTCCATCATAGAATACTTTATTTTCCTGCAAACATATATTTCACATTTCAAATCGAGAAGTAGTTTTCCCCTGTTTTCTTCAAGTTTTTTAGGATAACCCATTTCCGATAGTAATCGTTTTCGTTTATTAATTTTACTTTTTCTAGTATCTAGAAAATCAGCACGAATCACATCATATTCTACGTGGCCCTGTTTACATACTAGCAATATTCTTTTATATTTACCCTTTAGCCCCTCGATTTTTTCACATATCTCTTCCACAATTTTTTGTTTCATATATAATAGGTAATGTATTATATTTAATTTCAATTATTATTTTTGCGGCAGCTTTTATTTATATGCTAATGTATCCCGACCATTGTCCAATATATACCTGTTGTCATCATACGCGGACAAGCTTTTTTATTAATTTCATAGCTACTCAGCTTGTGTTGGTTAGATCTGATAACTTTCATTTAAAATTGAGCTTCTGTTTATGTGAATAAAATATTTTTGTAGTTATCATGTGTTATTTGTTTTTTGACAACACATTTTTTAACGCCTTTGCATTTCTTTGTTTCAGTATTATCAGCCAAAATGTATGAGTATGAAAGGCTCCTCAATCCACGATTAACGCGCCACAAGCTTCATCTTTCATCTTGCCAATAACCTTTTTGTTGTGGTTAAAGTAAAACTTGCTTTTTGGATCATAATCGCTGTTATCAAAAGGTTCTCTGTCTTTGTATAGATCAGCATACACATCTTCTGTCCTAATGTCTTAACAAAGAGAATCAGTGTCAGTAAACAACAACTTAACTTTTTTATTGTATTCGTTTTTAGCATAATTGTAATGGAAATCATTCATTAAGTATTTTGATAAGTCTAGAATACACACACCAACATAACAATGGCGATGTAAGACCAGTCTTTTTTTACCCTATTGATTGCAAACAAGTTTTCACTAAACATCTTACAAGAACTAAACGAGGTCTTGCCGCATATTTCAAAAGGACTTCCTCGTCATGCGTCAGCTTAACATTAACTCTCTTTCTCAAGTTTTTCATCGTCTTGCCAAAAACTGAATTATTCATAAGCTTGAAGAAATCTTTTTCAAAAGCATTTTGACCAGCTGTTCTTTTTGTAGTATTGAAGTCGATATACACTTTCAACCATTGGTACTCATCAAACTGGAGTATCCTGTGTATCTTTTTTACTTTCAATCCCAAACTCTCATACAACTTTAAATTTCTATAATGCGTAACATATTTTTCCTTATCCTTCAATGTAGTAACAAGTTTCCTTATTTTACTTGTTCCCAAATCAAACTTACTCTTCAAGTTCTTGCAGTAGTCCGACAACCACTCATCTTTTATATATTAGCTTTCCGGAGCAAGAGGATACTCATTATGCGAGTCATGTAACTCTTCTAGATATTCAAGATCACACTCAACAATATAGTTTGATTTCCCTTCTTCAAATGTATCAACCCCTTTAAAATTACCAGTTGGTAAAGGCTGGCACCTCGCCCACCCGTACAAGTTGTTAGCATCAATATACATTATATACTTGCTCCGTTTACTACTATCATAGTCTTTCATATACTTATTATTAGCTTTTGATTATCTAGTCGCTATGTAACTCACACCACCTCTCATCCCTTTCTCTACAAACAGATATTGATCAATATCAGTAGTCAAGCTTAATCCCAGTCATTTTCAAACAGGCATCCCAAGCTTAACCAGGACTACTGAAGTAATGACAAGGATCTATTTTGTAATACTCAAAGCACATTTTTCTGAATTTCTCAAAAACATCAGCCAGCAGCAAAACATCACTTTTCAAATACAGATCATGATATTCCCTCATGTTTTTGATCTTGAATGTCTTCCATATATTTTTAGCATGCTCATAATCTTCATCTGAGATATTTGCATCATTTAACTGAGAGTAAAAGCTTTTCTTATCAGGCAATTGTTTTTCCTTGAAACATTCAAAGCTATCCATATAATCATACGGGTAAACTTCTTTTCTCTTCAACAGTTCTAACTTTTCATCAGAGTATTCTTGAGAGATATATTTAAATGATGGAATGTTTTTCACCAAGTTATCGGGTGACTGGGACATAAACTGGAAACTATCTTTAAACACAAAATGTGGCCCAAACATGAAAGCCATATACCTTTCCATGTTATTTGGTATAAAAGAGTATGAGAGTGGACCTTTGGAAACGGCGAACACGACATATACGAAATATTGCAGTCTCGGTTTGTTTGAGACTGTTCATGAACGGTAGTTAAATATGTTAGCTACCGCACACGCTCTCTATAACATTTATCGTTTTTTTTTAACTTTCCGATGTGCTGCATTATAAAGTGAGCATCATATCCCCTCACATTATGGAATACAACAGGTTTATTTTTAGTTAATCTGAAACTGAGATTGCTGCATCATGAGCACTTCCTCCAAACTTTCCGATTATGTGGCAATGCTTTTTATCTGCTCTATCACATTTCATGTATCGTTTATTACAAATATGACATTTCTCAGCCGCCCTAAATTCTTTTTCTTCTGTTGCTGTCATTGTCAAATCTTTTTTTAAAACAAGCATTAGCAGTTTTTTTACAATATTTTTCTTCCACTATCATTTGTTCTAAAAACTGATAAACAGCGTTTGGTCCTCTGTATGTTACAACCGGTTTATAATATGTCTCATCATAGCAGCAGACAACCTTGTATCCATAACCACAATCAGTATGTTGTTGATATGCATTTGAGTTTTTTGGATTATTTGTAGCTGAAGATATTTTTTCTGTTTTTGCTTCGAAGTCGGCATATATAACAAACGGAACCATTAATTGCCTATCATAGTTTCTAAAGAAAACTGTTTCGCTTGCTTGAGGCATCTTTATTGCCTGCTTGCCATTTAGGGAAAGACAATCAGGTTTGTGCTCTTTCAATACTTTTTCTAATGTAAAGCATTGCAGGCATGTTTTGCAAAACCATTATTTTTCCTTTGTATAATGTCTGATTATACATTACCGATTAAAATCCTTTATCCACACATAATGTTTTTTTCTTCGTCAACAATCAAAAGCATATCGCATTCTTTTTCAGCTCTGTTTTTTGATATGTACAGAGGATACACCCCACATTTTGCATATCCAAATATACTAAAACAAATATTGTTTGTTTTTCTATTCTGGGAATTTGCTTTAATGTTACAGGAAATGCAATTCCACTGTAATCAAAAGCATCAATATGCTTTTTGTACTTTGTTATTCTTTCTAAATTTACTGTTGCTGGAAATGCCACCATCTGAAGCACTCGTCATCTTTTTCGTTTTTTATATTGATTAGACCATTCTTAGGATAAGAAAGTTCTTTTTGGTAACTTCAAATAAGAGCTACCCCTCAAACACTTATACTTAATCCTGTTTATATTATGCGCGTCTACTGTATCATTTGCCAGCAACTTCCGTTAGAGATCCAGTTTCCAATTCCTTCCATAATTTCATCAGTTGCTGTATTTAAAGCTCCTTTGATATCGTTTTCACCTAAGGTTATTGCTGCCTTTGACGGAAAGTAAGCTGTTTTGTATGAAGTTTCACCTTTTTCCATGCATGACTTAGCAAAAGTAATTGTCAAAGTAACACATAATTTAAATTCTTTAGTTCTTTGTAATTCCGCCTTGAGGAATTTTGTTACAGTTTTTCGCGTCCGGCGAAGCTGAACAAACGGATCTGATCTATCTACAATATCCACAGAGAAAACCTTACTATATTGTTTTGGTGATGTTTCAATTTCTTTTACACTTGTCATCGTAATATATATAATACAGAAGTCTTTAAGCCATAATTAATTAATTTAACCGGCATTAAAAAAATAGTATCAATTCCCTCCCTTAATAACTCAGCAAAGTAGTAATTAAAGAAATTAATATCTGCTGGGCCTCCAGTTACTAGAGAGATCTTTTTATTGCACAAGCTTCTTGCCCTTTTAATATCATGTTTTCTTATTTTCCACGGGAGTTTCATATTTTGGGAGTCAGTTATAATCTTCTCAATTAAATCCTTGAAGTTTACATAAATTAATAGTTCTCTGTCAATTTCATTTGTACCCTCAAAATCATCCAACAAAGCCTGCTTCTCAAAATCTTTCCTGAGACTTTTTATGTCATCTTCGTAAACCATATAATATTATACTACTCTTAATCTTTTAAGCCCTAATTAAATAAATAATAATAATAGTATATTTTATGATGAACTGTGTATACTGTGAGAAAGTATTAGGTGTTTTTGATTCTTCTGAAATTTGCATGGATTGTTTTTTGTTTTACAGTCGACAAAAAGTCACACTGTAAGGATTGTGTTGGGTACAAACGTTGCTATAATTGCACGTATGCGTGTGCAAATTGTAAAAGAACATGCAGAGTTTTTAACGGAGAACGTATTTGTTTGGAATGTGGGACTCATAATGGATATGATCTTGTTGCAGATTATCAGGGAGTTCGCAAGAAGAGCGTTTATCCTAGAAGAAAAACTTTTGTGAGGGTACAATTTATCTGCTATAGATAAGCAGAGATGTGAGTGTTTTTTTACAAGACATTTTAGATAAGACAGGAGGCCGGAAAAGAGCAATTAAATTCAATTACATTTTCCAGAAGATATTCAAGCTATTAAAAAAAGAAACAAAGCCAATTAAGACATAAGCTACTAGAGATAAGTACGAGGTAGAGCCGTGGTGTAATGATTAGCATCGCGGCTTAGTAACCCATGGATCGTGCGATCAATCCCAGTCAGGACCGAATTTGGGTTAATTATCAAAATATTTCATAAAAGTATTTCCTACCTTATCAGTCCTTCGGATGAGACGTTAAACCGAGGTCTGCTCGCTAAAATGCTTAGTGCAAAACAGCGAGGATAAATAAACGCTTATACACACGAGATAATTACGATATTATATGGAAACAAGTTGAAAAAAAAACTGGTAACCATTTAACTTTGACGGATGCTTAGTAACCATTCAATTGATACCTTTTTATATACCTTTCCAAGGGTTCAGTAAAACTATCATTTTGCTGCAGATGGAGTATTTTAGAAAATTATGATGAGATTATCTCCCCATCTGGCATATAAGATGTTTGCGTATATGAAAGAAGTTGTTTGAAACTCCTATGATATGATTTTAATAAAACCTTTTTCTCTGCAATTTTAGTTTTGGTTCATCAAAACCGCAATTATTGGGTGAATTTCTCCAACAATAGCTATGAAAACAGGAACTGCAGGGATTAATACCAATGCAGCAGTGCAACCAATGATTCCACTTGTGATTTGTAACCCTGTATTAATTCTACCGCATAATTTGTAACTAAGACTGTATGCTGCCGCTTGTCGAGTCAAGTAACTAATTAATTACTCCTTGCTTTTAATTTCTTTCATTATAATAATTAGATTACTTAAAATATTTAGAAAACATTTGCTAGTGTTCCCCGGCTGATATATTACCATTTTTAATAACTCGTCGATTATGGTTATGGCTTTATTCATCAACTGTGGACTATTATTCCCCGATTCAATATTTCCACATACTAACTCCAGATCATTAACCAAATCATCGGGACTATTATAATATTCAGCACAACCCCCCAAAATATTCTTGAAATTTGAAGACCTTTATGAATTGGTAAACCGGATAATTTATCAATTCCCTGAATGCATTTTGAGACAGCTTCGAGTATGCTTTTCCATTATTGTAACGCTTTGTTATCAAATCAATAAAATCATCATCCACTTTCAGATCTAGCACAACTGACCCTCCTTGGCTAGCAATACGTTTATGGTGACCAGTAAGTTAAGGCAAATCAATTTGTAACATGCCATAGTGGCCATCTTTACTAATTTTGTAAGAATTTCTTTTTTGTTGTAATCCTTTCGCAAAAGAGAAGATTTCACTATTCGCAAGCATTATCCTAATTCTAATTCTATACTTATTCAATTCGTCTGTCTCTTTTTATAGTTGATCTATGTTTTTTTCAAATGGGTCTTTTCTTTTTAGCTCTACTGGTCGCGTCCGTCGTCCGCCCGTTAACTTTTTCTAGTTCAGATGATAGGGCCTTCAATTTGTATCCAATCTTTACCAAACATTAACAGGTTGTTAATATCAATGAAAGCGCGGACAAGTCCGAAAACCAGCCATATTCGACAAGTATCGGCGGAGTTTACCTTGATTTAGTTAAAAATGCTAAATTTTGCCTCGTTAAGACGAGAGGGCTTTCATCTTACACTCGATCTTTACCAAACTTTACCAGATTGTTACTATCAATGAAAGCTTGGTCATGTTCGAAAACCAGCCAAATCAGACCAGTAACAGCGAAGTTATGGCCCTTGATTTAGTTAAAAATGCTATATTTTGCCTCGTTAAGACGATTGGGCCTCCATTTTTCATCCGAACTTTACCAAACTTTACCAGATTGTTAGTATCAATAAAAACCTTTTTTTAGTCCTTTATTTATTTTTTTATTTTTTTTCCTTTTTTCCTTTTTTTTTTATCTTTATTTTTTATTTTGATATTTCTTTCTCTCTTTTTTTTTCTCTGTTATTATCTCTACTGGCCAACTTCGAAAACCAGCCAGATCGGACCAGTAATGGCGGAGATATGGCTCTTGATTTAGTTTAAAATGCTATATTTTGCCTCTTTAAGACGATAGTCACTCGCTTCATGGATGTTATAAGATCCATATTAGCCAGTAGAGCATCCACAGGCCCTCTTGGGCCTCTTGGTTTATTTGTTTAGTTTGGTGAACTTTGTCCTGTCCTATTTGATAGAATTTAGTAGAAAGCTTCTCAAGTATGTGTTTTGCATCTGATCTTGCTTTATCAGATTCTTCATGAAGTAACTGGGACAAGCCTTCATATTTGCGATACTCTTGTGCTTCCTCGCCTATAGCTCTAGGAGAGTGGCTAATTGCTGACTTATTTCTGGAAGAGTAGCTAACTGCTTAGTTAACTGTTCAGACTGATCTTTTATTTCACTAGTTACCGGTTTAATATTACTTTGTATAAATCGCGACTAGCTCCTTTTTCTAGTCTTTTTTGAATAACTTAATTTCATATTCTTTAACAAGATTACTCGATGTTTGCATTTTATCCGTTAATTCTTTCCACTTTAACAAAGACATATATACTATAAGGTTAGATAAAAATAAAATGAAATAAGTTATATTGGTTGTAAACCATCCATGATTTATTTTTTAGTTGTTTTCTTGGTTGCTTTCTGAGCAGCCTCGCTCGGTGTTTTTTTAGCACTCTTGACTGGTGTTTTTTTAAGCAGTTTTGCTCGTTGTTTTTTAGCAGTCTTGCTGGGGTGTTGTGGTTGTGAAAATGTCGCCAATCTTTTCCTAGCCTGTTCTTATAATTTGTTTGCTTCTGCGTTTTTTTATGAGGACATCTTTGTCTTTTTGCGTCTTGGCAGCAGCAAGTTTTCTTCTTAACACATTTAAATCTGCAAGACACGACATAATGAATATCTAAACGTCTGGTTTGTTTCCTTTTATATTTCCTGGTCATTTTAGTTTTCTTGGTAGTGCTGTTGACGCTTCTTTTGGTTCAGGCAGTTTCTTAGATATCTTTTTTAATCCATACCATCTGACTGGGTTAGATTTGAAACATTCTTCCTCTGTTCCTAATGTTTTACCGAGTGGAATTGTATTTATTCCGCAATAAACTTAAGACATTAAACTAGTAGGTTAGACAATATTCATATTATCCAAATAGTATTATAATGGAAATTCCGAACTATGATATGAAGACAGACAATGGTAATTTTAAACAGATATGGAACTACATGCCGGACTGCTGCTTCAGAAGGCTTATATATGGTAATTCGGGATCTGGAAAAACAAACACACTAGTTCACATGTTGCTGAAACCTTTAGTTTACTATGACAACATTTACTTGTTTGCTAAAAACTTGGAGCAGTCAATGTACAAGGTCTTATCACAAATACTTGAAAATATAGCAGAAAAGAATACAATTTTATTCCGGTTGAAGACATACTAGAATGTTTAAATGATGAAGTTATCCCTGTGGATACTTTAGATGCAGATACTGAAAAGATAGATATTTTCGATGATTATGCTTGCGAGCGTTACCAAAATGATATTGTCAATTATTTCATCCAAGGCAGGTACAAGAATTGTTGCATAATTTATTTATCGCAATCTTACTACAAAACTCCCAAAGATATTCGGTTGAACTGTTCTCATTATATTTTCTTCGCGACTCCTGTTAATTGTGAGCTGGGCATGCTCTCCAACGAACAAGGTGTTACAAAAGAACAGTACAAAAAAAGCAACCGACAAACAGTATGACTTTCTGTATCTTGATCGTCCTAGAAAGTTGGTCAAAAGAAACTTCACCGGTGAAATTTAATCCAATCATATTATATACAATGGGACTTTTTAATGATCTTGGAAGCGAGGAAGCTAGTTCGGGCAGTGTTTATATTATAAATTTTGATATTGTGCTATCTGAGTATGCAAAACATAAACACCTGGTTAATTATCTTCACAAGGATAAAAATCAGGAAAATATTCTGAGAAGTAATCTTAACATGGATAATAATAGATTTACTAATGTTGGCAATCCAGAAAAATCAGATGATGCGGCAGCGAAGCAATTTACTGAAAGAAGAGTAGCTAATATCATACGTGATTATAATATTGATAAAATTCCAGACATGATGAAAAATTTAACAGCAGGTGTTGGTGACAAAATAAGTTTGATACAAACAAAGTTACAAGCAAACCGTGAGAAAATGGTTGAAATTCAAAATGGTTTGAAAGATGAAATAAAACTTCTGGGTGATACTTTAAAAGAGTTAGAAAAGAAAGAAGATGGATCGGAAGAAAGCGATCTCTATTAAAAGCAGGGTGAAAAAATACAAGTTGGTGTTGAAAGTATTAATGAGCGAATTAAAGAAATCAATAAACAAATGGTTGATAACATTGAACTTGAAGCTGATATTGCTGATGCTACAAAACAAATGAGAACTGCTTTTACTGAAGAAATAACACAAATTAAAATATCAAATGGACAGATAAACATTAACGTTAACAATATCAACAAAGAGCTTGAAGACATCAAAAAGAAAATGGTTGACAACAAGTCACTGGAGGGTACTTTGAGCAAAATGGTTGACACTAATAAACTAGAAACTGCTATTGCTGATGCTTCAAAGCAAATAAAAGCTGCTCAGGATGAAAGGTAAAGCTTTTGATGGCGAAATAACTCATTTTAAAAATCATAATCAAAAGGATGATAGTCGCCACGCAGCACTTCTTGGTGTATTTGATGAGTTGAGAGTAAAAGTAGACAATACAAGCTGGATTATATTGTTTGAAGCAACAATAGATGGAATAAGCATTATAAAAGATGATGTTGGTTATGCATTATACCCGACACGAAAACCACTTCAAAGAACCATTCATCAGCTCTTTCTTGAACCGTTTACTTTTATAACAAATCCATTTATAGGCACTGATTCATATTTTACGTTTGGTACTAACAGGAGGGCTACCATTAGAACATCTGGGCGCTATACATTTGAAATAGACTTTACTTACACGGAAGGGAACGCAGACAATTTTTATTTAGGTGTTGTTGGCGCCCAGGAAAAGTTCTAATATCCAACAATAGAAAATAACAAACGAATATTGAAGAAGCAAAACTTTTGATGGCGAAAAAAACTGATTGTCAACGTTAGTGTTTATCTGTCCATTTGAAAGAAATATTTGAATTAGATCTCACAAAAAGGAACATACTTTATTTAGGATCAAACATAAAACGTGACACTACCCAAGTTTTTTTAATTTTGAAAAATCTAGTTTTAAGATGTTTACATAGGTTAGTAATTTTATCTACTAATATGTATAATGGAACAAAAAATTGTATTATCATCAGAAAGAGCACCATTAATTAATAGCTCAAATACACCGCGTAATTTTACAACTGCATTTGAAAGGCCATTGATACTGGATAGGAACAAACAATTTGTTATTGGACTTGATAAGATTATTTCTTTGACTTACTCATCGTACAATATTAGTGAGGATTTTAATAATAAAGTGATAAGGTATCACAATGGAGCAGATAGGAAAAATATTATTTTTCCAAATGGAAATTACAGTTATGCCGATATCGATAATTATATAAAAGAAACATTGACTGTAAATGGCAATTTAACTGATGACTCACCTGTCCCAATGAGAAATGAATTTGATCTATCAAGTTTCAAAAGCTTAGTTACCATTCACAATTTCATACTTGATTTAAGAGAATCATACTTTCACACTTTAATTGACTTTGATAAAGATGCGGTTATTGGAGAAACTAAATTTGGGATAGTAGTACCAAACATAACACATTTTATCGATACTTTATATATTCACTGCGATTTACTAAGCAATTCTGTCGTTGATGGATCATATTGGGATGTTATTTATAAAATAAGTACAGCCGACCTCAAAAGATCATATCTTGTCAAAGACGAATCGATAAGAGTTGGGTTCTGTGAATTAAACAAAACAATCATCAACAGTATTAATATTTACAAACCGATTTCTCCGGTAAAATCATTAATCTGAATGTGGAGTTCATACATCATTTCGATTTGTTTTGAAAGAATTAATGTAGTAACTTTTGTTTTATCTAACATATGTTATATGACGCGATTAACAGGAGCTGGAGCTGGTATATTTGACATTTGACAGGTTGGATCAAAAATATTCAGTGAGTCTGTAAAAACAGCAGGCAAGAAAGCATTATAAACTGCTGGTAAGAAAATCTTAGAGGGTGGTTCTTGGGGATGAAGTAGGAAAAATAGCTGCTGATAAATTAGTTTCAGTTATTAAACCTAAACCAAAAGATGAAATAATTTTAAAAGAACTTATAAAAGCTGATAAAAGAAAAGAAACTGCAGATGATACTGTTATTGAAGAAGATACAAATATGAAAATTAATAGATTACTATCTGGGAGAGGGACTAAAAATATTCATACGAGAATTAATCGATTAATTAAAAAATAATCTAATTAATAGTATACATAGATGTTTCGAAGTGATAAATATAATATTAGATATGAACATGTACCTGTTCAGTTAGATACCCCCATGACTAGACCTGGAAATAATACTAGACAAATGAAAAGTGGCTATCAATGTACGTTAAGGATGTTGGCTGGAAAAGGACGTAGTGCTGAGATTTTTTTAAAATTCATATTTAAAGCTTCTTTGGTATCATTTAGATGCAAAATTATCAAAAAATGCCAGGTCACCACCCTTTTTTTTTATTAGACCTCATTGAAGAAGGCAACTTCAAAATTTCACTAAAAAGAGGAAAAATATAGTCATTGAACATTTTCACAATTGTTTTCATAACATTATGCTTTTTGAAAAACAACAATTAATTTTCGATTGCATGTATACATATCTTTCAAATCATACAAAAACAATTGTAATCCTCATTCGTCTTTTTGCTTTAAAAAGCAAACATCTATGGACCGTACCCCACCCACTTTCACCCACTTTTGTTTCTACCGAAAACTTAATTCAAGATAAAACAGTATGTTCTAATGCTCAACTGTTATTAAAACTTGTATATGACAAGGTCCTATGGCATTTCTTTCAAAACAAGTAAAAAAAATGTATAGGTCACCAGGCTTCTAAGGATTTTTTATTAAAAATTCTTTAAATTTTGGAGTTATTTTGACAGTTTCATTGTAAAATACTGTACACACAATATTGACACGGAGATCGAAAATAAAATTAGCTCAGTATCTACTTTTATATATGTATTCCACTACTGAAAAATAAAAAATCTAATTTATTCTAAAGCAAAAGAATAAATTCTACTCGGAGCTACCCATACCCCCCTACTTTGTTGACAACAAAAAATGATCACAAATGACGGAAAAAATATGAAAACAAAATATTTGCTTAAAATTGGATATGTTACCGTCTTAAATCCTACATTATATCCATATCTACTAGAATGAACAAAAATGAAACAATTCTGTTGTCAAATAAAACTATGATTTAAAAAATAAAATGTTTAGACTTAAAGATGTCAGAACTTGCCCAGCCAACATCCTTAAATGATAGAATTTCTTACTTTCATCGGTATCACACATATTTTGAAATCAGTTTTCAAGTAAAGAAGCTTGCTGATGGAACTGCTTTTGCAGCCGCCGATGAAATTGCTCTAATTGACGCATCGATGCAGCTTCATTAATTGATCAAATGCAAGTAAATCAAAACGGGAAAACAGTTTATGACGGAAATAATCTTCATAGATTTGTTAACGTTAAAAGTTTACTGGAAATGTCTGGCGATTATGTAAAAACAACCGGAACAAACGAATACTTTTATTTAGACACCACAGCTGCGGCAGAATCTTGAGCTGATCAAGCTGGTTATAATTTAAGATTTGCAGCTCGTCATGCTTTAATCATAACTAATCAAAAAGTTGATTCTATAATTACATTAATCAAATATTCCTTCTTTGAGGGTTTAGAAACAAACATGCTGCCTCCAGGTCAAATTCAGATTAACTTGCAACTGGCGGCTGATGATGTGCTAATTTTCAAAGCTGCTGGTGATGATGACCCAGTAGTTATTAATAAATCGGTTTTGTGGTATTAATGATATGATATTTAACTCAGATGGTTTAGCTTATGTCATGTCGAATCATATGACATCCACAAGATGGTCTTATCTTCGTGAAATGATACAAGAAAGCGGAAGTTCTCGACTAACTGAATCCGTATTTGGAATAACGGCTGGAGTCAAAATTGTGCAAACCATGTTTTTGTTTATCTGCAAAAGTTAGACACGAGTTCTTCTCAAGCACAAAATCCTCATGTTTTGCATAAGTTTAAGGTAAATGCTGCTAATACTAATTCCTATTTACAATCAGCTAGACTGGAAGTTGGAAACGGCGTATATTATCCAGAAACTGAATACAGCCATGATAATATTATAATAATATTCAGAGATGTTATTAACTATTCTTACAAACAAAATGACAAAAACACTGGAACTTTACTAAACGTGAGTAATTTTAAAACTCTTTTCGGAATGATATATTTCGATTTAAGTTACAAGGGAAATGAGGTCAGTATTTATTCAAAACAACTAAATTTCAGGTATAAACTAAACAACATTCCTACTGCTAGATATAAAGTTTATGCATTGATATTGTATGAGGAAGATTTCGTTATTGATACTGTTGGAAATGAATTGTGATAGTTTAATCTAACTATAATATATATGACTTACGTAAAGTATTCGATAGATTTGACAGATGGCCAGAATTGAAGTCTGGCAAAAGCATATGAAAACACAAGTGAATTAACGCTCAGGCTTAAGAATAATCAACTAACTGGGGATTTTCCTTTGTTGTTGACAGCTACTCAGATTAAAAATATTAACAAAGCTAAAACCAACGGATATGGATTGGATGTAAAAATATCAAAATCGCAGATGAGATCTCAGTCTAAAAATGGAGGCTTTTTTGGGGCATTAGTTGGTTTGTTGACTACAACAATATTACCGACAGTTGCTAAACTCGCTCCGAAAGTATTATCACCACTAGCAACAGCAGCACTGAGTGGTCGGGGAGTACTGGAATCCGTAAACTATTCGGAAATGGAATGGTAACAATCCCTAGAGATAAAAAACAAGCACTACTTGAATCATGTGTGCTAACACCGTCACAAAGAAAAAGATTAAAAAGTCAAAAGGTTGCTGCCCTATTAAGCTGACAAGGCATCAACAACAGGACGGGGGATTTCTTGGACTGCTTGCATCACTAGGAATTCCCTTAATTCCCTTCTCTTATTAGTGGCTTGACTTAGACATAATAAAGTGGGTTAAGCAGTTAGGTATACAAAAATTCAAAATAAACAAGAATGTGGTATTATTAATCTTGATGATTATACCGAACCTGGTACACACTGGACTTGCTACTGCAATGAGTATTATTTTGATCCGTATGATTACTGAAAATGTTAATCCTCAGTATATTCTAGGAAAAAATGGAAAAGAATGTTAAACGCAGCATGTGCTTCTTGTGGTATTACTAAAACGCAATTTGTTAAAAGTACACAAGGTGGAAGTATTGATATCCATAAAGCTTTGCTTCATTTGCTACCTAAAAAAGGGCTAACAATTCCTTGTTATAAATATTGCGGTCCTGGCAATCCGCTTGATAGTAGAGAACCATCAAATGAATTAGATGTTATTTGCAAAGAGCAATATTATTGTTACGACGAAAGTCCTAGTAATAAATCAGTGTGTGATACAAACATGCTGGCCGGTTTAAAAACGAGCAAATCCAAATGACTTAGAGAAAAACTCGCCAAAAATTTGATGGTCAAGCCATTAATTATTGCAGAATATAAACTAGGACTTGGAGCATCAAAAAACGAGAACAGGCGTTTGGATGGACTGATAAGCTAGCCGATGAGATTCATAAACCCATACGAAGAAAGTTCACTCAACGCCGCGTGATTGTTAATGAAATAGATAAAATATGGTCGGCTGATTTGGTTGATATGCAATCGTTTTCAAAATATAATAAAGGTGTTAAATACCTGCTCACTGTTATTGTTGTATTTAGTAAATTTGCTTGGGTTATGCCTATTCCGAAAAAAACTGGTATGGAAATTACTAAAGCTTTCCAAAAGATTATAAGTACAGGAAGACACTGTAAATTGCTCTGGGTTGACCAGGGTGTGGAGTTTTATAACAAGACGTTTAAGCAAATTTCTTGATGATAATAATATTGAAATGTATCACACGTTTAATTTCGGAAAAGCTGTAGTAATTGAACGATTCAATAGAACATTAAAAGAGAGGATGTGGAAATATTTCAAGGCAAACAGTACAAATACATATTTAGATGTGCTGCAGGCGAAGGCTGATAAGTACAATAGCACAAAACATCGGAGTATTTAAATGACACCGATTGAGGCCAGTGTTAAGGATAATAAAGGAATGGTGTATTTCAACTTGTATGGAAAGATGAAAATTAATAAAGCTTTGCTAAAGTTCAAAATAGGAGACAAGGTTAGAATTAGTAAATATAAAAGAACGTTTGAAAAAGATTATACTCCAAATTGGACCGAAGAAATATTTGTTATTGATAAAATTCAGTATACAAATCCTGTGACGTATAAAATAAAAGATTTGAACAACCAAAACATTGATGGAAGCTTTTATGAATTAGAAATGTTAAAAGTTGGTCAAGAAATATTCAGAATTGAAAAGGTTATACGACGTGATAATAAAAATAAATTAGCATTAGTTCGGTGGAAAGGTTACAATGAAAATTGTAATAGTTAGGTGCCGTTTAAGGATATTCAACAAGACATCAAGCAATAACACGCGCGTGTTGCGAGTCTCGCAGGCGTGTGAACAGTCAAGCATGATAAATACAAAATATTGCAGTTTCGGTTTGATCGGGACGACAGTAAAATATCGATTTTACATAGCGTAATGCTCCTGGCAATTTTCCCAATAAATTCTCACTCGCAGCATTTTCATGTTTTTTCGAATATTTAACCGTAGGCTAATTATATCCGATACAGTGCTGCTATAATTTTTCCAATAATAGTCAAAGCGATCATTTTTCCAATAATGGTCAAAGAGATAACAGTTACTCCTATTTGACAAATAATCAACGCGGGGTTATCTCTCTTTGTATTTTTCCAATATGGCGCTGAAAAGATTTAAAGTATTGTGACAAATTTATGTTTTAATTAATATTTGAAAGTACTTTTACAAATATTAAAGCAAATGTTAATGCTATTATTACTAAGGCAACTAATTTATCAGATTTTATTGCAACACAATGCTAATTATAATTATTAACTATGATAATTCGAATTCATGCACATTTGAAAACCCTTTTTATAGTCTCGCAGTCGGTGGTATAGTATATATAGTTGATCGAGTTATAGTATCTATCGGTTATGTGCTTGCAAGTGCTGGTTACCTGGTGAAAATGACAGTTATTTGCTAACTTGTTGTAGTCTCGCAATCGTGGCACTTAGTAGATGGTGTCTATGTAGTTCCGTTACTAGCGAACTAATATTGGGGTGCAGCTGCTACAAAATTCTTCCCTCATATGTGTTTGCTGGTAATAGACCTCGCCAAACTTCTGGTGTATCTCAGCGTTTCCATTCGGTGGAGATATGTCAAACTGAGTTCTGGTGATGTCTATGGAGCGAGCCAGCCCATTGAAAAGTTAAATGGATTGTGGGATGAGCGCAAGCGCAGATTTCCTAATTGAAACCAGGTGATCACATTAACGGCTGTTCACAGCTGCTTAAAAAGAATTCGTACAGCCGTTAATGTAAAGAGTATGCGCCAGACACGTGGCTTTTACAAAAAATATTAAAAAAACTCGAGCAGATTTTTTTGAATAGTCACGACTGAACGTGGTATAGAAAGTGGGGGTATATGCAAAGTCCCCAGGGAGGGGTCAATGGTCAAGACACACTAGCATATAAATAATAGCCATGACGAGGTACTTCCGACTTTGTTTGATTGCATTAAAAAACGATTTCAGGCTCGATTCCCTCTGACTTTGTTTAATCGCATCAAAGGCTCGGGCTGATAGATCATGAGGCGTTGCAAGAATGCTAACTTTATCATGTGGGGCCATATTAAAACATTACTTATTTGAGACAAGCAGAGCCTTGGTGTATCATTATTGACCGCCTGCTTGTTTTCACTTATTGACAGCATTTGGCCAGTTTAATTTCATTCAGGTTTGATTTGTTTGCTGTGATTAATCGATGCTGCCCCAATAGTAACTTATTTTGAAATGTAGTTGAACATCTGGCTGTAAGCACCCACGGACCTTTACCCAGAGACCCGCTAGATTTGAAAATAAATTGGCCATTTGGCTGGAGAGCGGCTTGATTTGAATTTAGTTGGAATAAAGCGTCAAATCATATTATCAATTATCCTATGAGTGGTATAGAAACTAGGGGTTCTGGGTGTGTGTGGGGGTGGGGGGGGGGGGGGGGAGACGGCGTTCTTTGATTAGGTTGCAATGAGTTAAATTTGTTGGTTGGCTTGCCGGCCAGAAAATTTACTGACTCGTTGCATAAAACCCTCGATGGGAAAATTGCACCAGAGCCGGAACCATACGGGATAAGTATACATGTCCCTTCGAAACGTTTCGGGATAAGTATACGAGTCTCTTCGGAACCATACGGGATAAGTATACGTGTCCCTTCGGAACCTTAAAGGATAAGTATACGAGTCCCAAGCTCGATTGATCACGAACTGCTTCGTCAATTGACATGAGTTTACTAGTTATTGAAAACCCTGTCAAGCCAGTTCCGATTGAAATCAGAATTATTCCTTGCGGAAACTAATTTTCAGAATTGCGTTTAAAATCCCAGATACACACACACGAACAAATTATGTTCGCGGTAGATCATCTTCACGTATATATGTATTAGTACCTTACGACCGATTTATACCGTCACGGACACTTGTAATAATTGTCATATTACTCCGAGGTTGATGTGATAATAATTGTCATATTGCTCCGAGGTTGATGTGAAGTTGGTCCTTATTTTAATAAGAACTCTCGGAAGGATAGCAAGCTCAACTCAACTATTCTAATTCTATTTCAACAATGCCACTGCCACAAACTTAACTCCTTGTGTTCAACTTGAACAAATCGCCGTATCGATACAAGCACTTGTATTCGTCGATACGCGTACATACTTGTGTCAGTTCAGAGTATGAGCCAATGATGAAGACATACACGTGTGTATGTTCACGTATAATTGCTGGTCCATAGGATGCCGAGATTGATGCATACATGCTCAATTCAGTCTTCACCGAGGTTTCTTTTTGTTCGAGAAGGATGGGTATTTTCCTCATGTTTTCATGCTTTTTTGTCATTATTGTTTTGATCAGTTAATAGTAGATGTCTGTTTTCAAAACTGATTTGAACGTTGTTGAACTGCTCATCAGCACATTATATGTTATTTAGGGCCCACTGAGAGTGGTGGAAGGATACACAGGAATCCAGTAATCTGCCCTACTCTTACTAACGAATAGATTCCTTTGGTTTTTTAACGTGCTCGGACCATAGTATCCGTTTCAAACTACTACCCGGTTTACGCGAGACGAGGCCAGGGTTATGCGCCCAAGAACACACCGACGAAGCTTAGTGGCGCTGTTGAGGCTTTAACCCGGGTCCTGCGATTGCAAGTCCACTGTGCTATCCACTGGGCGACGTCAGCGTTCTCATAAAATGGGGTGCTATATTGTTAACAACACTTGGTCAATTGTTATTCTTAGTTTTTATCAGTCCGATGTACATACACAGTTAAGGGTGGCCACTGCTGAGGTTTTGGAATTTTGCACCGGAAATTTACATTTGTTATATTTCAGAAATTATAATAAAACTGGAAAAAATAATTATACAGTAACAAACTAATGCCCAATAGGGATATTTTAGTGCAAAAAAAATGAAAATTGTTTAGAATATTTTTTGACCTCACAGTTAGTGCCCAAAATTGACAATTTTCAACATAAGCCAAAATGGGGGGTAGGTGCACAAAAGATGGTATTTCTCAAAAACCGTTTAAGATATTCACTTAATTTAAACTTTATTACAAAGACATGTGTTAGGATAAACAGAGACAGCAATAAAAAGTATTGTTTCTATTATTTGTTACAGACCTATGCCGTTATATGTCAGAGCTCGTCGAAATCTAAAAAAGCACATTTTTTTCTCAGTTTTTATTGAATATCTTTCTTATATGCACACCGACCCCCAATTTTTATTTTTTCATTCTAAAACTCAGGTCTTGTATATATTGTAGACAAAATATCTCAAAATGTTTATCATGAAAAATTGATTGATCACAAATTTAAAAATGCAATTTAAGTAAACTGGGTGGGGTAATGACAAGGGATGTAATAATTTTTCAGATGGTGATAAAAATACCACAACCCTTAATTGTTCGTACTAAAGTATGGACTATTACATTAAAAAAGACGGAAAATCGATACATGTTCTGCAAACCACACTACACACATATATGTTGCCATACACAATTTGCAGCTGATTCAGAATTTAAACCCACACTGTGAGAGTGTATTACTAAAGATTAATTTTGCGAAAAAGTTAAATCACCGACCCATCATTATTTTTCCAGAAACTAACAAGTAATATGTTAGTCTTCATAAAAAACAGGGAAATTAAAAATTCTTACTGTTCTGATATTCACCAGAGGGCACCCTTAAGTGGCTTGTTGTGTCCTAATATATGATGTTGGAAACTAGTCACACAGCATGCAGCTGTTAAAGCAACTAAATGTTTTCGACTTTCAGGTGGTTATAATAAAGAAGAAATATCTCAACTGTTTGCTATACAAGAAAAGCATTGATTACAGGAAACCAAGACGCTTTCCATGAAGATGAAAACATGCAGTTTAAAGTACGTTCGATTACTCTACCATACATTGAGGTGAATTGAATTCTTAGGTCAACACTACGTGGATACTGTATGCTTTTATGTGTAGGAATTCAACTGACATTACGACAGCAACGCAAACATGGACTCTGTTGTTAAATCGTTATACAGCTATCAATACAGGTACAGCATATAAATGGAGCATACATGAACAAAAGCACTGTTATACTTGTACTTAGTTTCCTACTGCAATAAACCATGAAGTCGTCTGTACGCCCATAATATGAAACGTCATTAATAAATCGGACAGCGTAAAAGTGAATGGTGTTTTACGCCATTTTCAGCAGATTTTAGGCTATATATGTCGATTTGGTTCGTAGTGGAAGGAGACAATATAAAGACAATCCTACTCAGAGTAGTCTTAACATTACATAATTATGTTGATGCTGTTTGTATAAGAAAATACTTACGACGGCATCAAAAGTATACACACTGGTGAGAAACACTTTACGACGTCATCAAAATTATACACACTGCCGAGAAACATTTCAGTTGTAAAGAGAGCAGCATGCCATATCAGAAGCTATTTACGTGCACTTTATGTAACAAGGCATTCACACAACGAGGCAGTCTCAATAAACACAAGGTAATACATACTGGCGAGAGGCCGTATGCATGTACAGAATGCGATAAATCATTCGCACAACGAGGAACTCTCAATAATCACATGGTATCACACACTGGCGAGAAGCCGTTTAAGTGCACAGAATGTGACAAATCATTCAGTCATCGAGGAAATCTCAATAAGCACATGCTAATACACACATGCTTAAAACCATTTACCTGTGCAGTATGTGACATGGCATTTACACTACGAGGAAATCTCAGTAAGCACATGGTTATACATACTGGCGAAAAATCATTTAAGTGTACAGTATGTGACATGGCATTCACAAAACAATGTAGTCTGTGTAGTCACATGTTAATACACACTGGCGAAAAGCCGTATACATGTACAGTATGTGACAAATCATTCAGTAAACTAGGGTCTCTCAATAATCATATTCGCATATACACTGGTGAGAAGCCGTTTAGATGTACAGAATGTGGCAAATCATTCACAGAAAAAGGAAATCTACATAAACACATAATAGTACACACTAGCGAAAAGCCGATTGAGTGTACATAATGTAAGAGGCCATTCATTCACCGTGGACATCTCAATAATCACATGCGTATACACACCGGCGGAAATAAACATTTAAGTGTACAGTTTGTGGCACGACGAGACCATCTCAATGCCATCTCAATAATCATATGCTAATATAAACTGGAGAAGAGCCGTTTATGTGTACATAACGTAACACAATATTCGAAAGCCATCGAAACCAGCTCAATTGATAAATGTATACACACTGACGAGACGCCGTATACATGTACAGCATGCGATAAAACATTAACACAACTAAGATCCCTCAATCGCTATATGTTAATACACACTGGTCAGTGGTGGGCATCCGACTGAGTGTACAGAAGTTAACAAATCTATCACCCAACAAAGAAGTCTCAATAAACACATGGCAATACACACTGACGGGAAGCCATTAAGGTGTACAGTATGAGGCATTGCATTCACAAAATCGAGGAACTCTCATTAAGCACATGTTAATACACACTTTTGAGATGACATTTACATGCGGTAAGGCATTTGCACATCGCGGAGCTTTCAATAATCACCGCATCGACACACTGGTGAGAAGCCGTTTACATGTACAGAATGTGATCACACAACAAGGAGGTCTCAATGGTCACATGCTAATACATACAACCTAGAAATCGTTTATGTGTACAGTACAATGGTGTAAATGGCATTCACTAATCGAGACATTCTCAAACGCACATCTTAATAAACACTGGCAAGATGTGTCAAGTACATACATACTGGCGATATAATATACATGTGTCACGTGCATACATACCGGCGATACAATATACATGTGTCAAGTACGTACATACTGGCGATATAGTATACATGTGTCACGTGCATACCTACAGGCGATACAATATAGATGTATCAAGTACGTACATATTGGCAATATAATATACATGTGTCACGTGCGTACATACCGGCGATACAATATAGATGTATCAAATACGTACATACTGGCGATATAATATACATGAGTCACGCGCGTACATACCGGCGATACAATATAGATGTGTCAGTTTGTACTCAAGTAGTTGTCATAACCTCAGCCACACGCGTATTCAAACCACTGCGAGTGAGATGTTCCACCATATATGTGACATGTTACATATTATAGATCAATGCGCATGTAGCTGTATATAACTGCGAGTGAGATGTCCCACCATATGTGTCATGTTACATGTTATGGATCAAGGCAGAGGTATCTGTATATAACTGCGAATGAGATGTCCCACCACATGTGACATGGTACATATTATGGATCAATGCGCATGTAGCTGTATATAACTGCGAGTGAGATGTCCCACCATATGTGTCATGTTACATGTTATGGATCAAGGCAGAGGTATCTGTATATAACTGCGAATGAGATGTCCCACCACATGTGACATGGTACATATTATGGATCAAGGCAGAGGTATCTGTATATAACTGCTAGTGAGATGTTCCACCATATGTTTCATGTTACATGCTATGGATCAAGGCAGAGGTATCTGTATATAACTGCGAGTGAGATGTTCCACCATATATGACATGTTACATAGTATGGATCAAGGCACATGCAGCTGTGTATAACTGTGTGTGAAATGTCCCACCACATGTGACATGTTACATATTATGGATCAATGCACATGTAGCTGTATATAACTGGGAGTGAGATGTCCACCACATGTGACATGTTATGGATCAATGCACCTGTAGCTGTATATAACTGCGAATGAGATGTCCCACCACATGTGACATGTTACATAATATGGATCATTACACCTGTAGCTGTATATAACTGCGAATGAGATGTCCCACCCTATGTGACATGTTACGTGTTATGGATCAATGCACCTGTAGCTGTATATAACTGCGAGTGAGATGTCCAACCCTATGTGACATGTTACATATTATGGATCAAGACGCATGTGGCTGTATATAACTGCGAGTGAGATGTCCAACACTATGTGACATGTTACATATTATGGATCAAGGCACTAGCAGCTGTATATATCTGCGAGTGAGATGTCCAACCCTATGTGACATGTTACATATTAAGGAGCAAGGCACATGCAGCTGTATATAACTGCGAATGAGATGTCCCACCACATGTGACATGTTACATATTATGGATCAAGGCAGAGGTATCTGTATATAATTGCAAGTGTGATGTTCCACCATATATGTGACATGTTACATATTATAGATCAATGCGCATGTAGCTGTATATGACTGCGAGTGAGATGTCCCACCATATGTGTCATGTTACATGTTATGGATCAAGGCAGAGGTATCTGTATATAACTGCGAATGAGATGTCTAACCACATGTGACATGTTACATATTATGGATCAAGGCAGAGGTATCTGTATATAACTGCGAATGAGATGTCCCACCACATGTGACATGTTACATATTATGGATCAAGGCAGAGGTATCTGTATATAACTGTGTGTGAGATGTCCCACCACATGTGTCATGTTACATGTTATGGATCAAGGCAGAGGTATCTGTATATAACTGCGAATGAGATGTCCCACCACATGTCACATGCTAATACATACAACCTAGAAATCGTTTATGTGTACAGTACAATGGTGTAAATGGCATTCACTAATCGAGACATTCTCAAACGCACATCTTAATAAACACTGGCAAGATGTGTCAAGTACATACATACTGGCGATATAATATACATGTGTCACGTGCATACATACCGGCGATACAATATACATGTGTCAAGTACGTACATACTGGCGATATATTATACATGTGTCACGTGCATATCTACAGGCGATACAATATAGATGTATCAAGTACGTACATATTGGCGATATAATATACATGTGTCACGTGCGTACATACCGGCGATACAATATAGATGTATCAAATACGTACATACTGGCGATATGATATACATGAGTCACGCGCGTACATACCGGCGATACAATATAGATGTGTCAGTTTGTACTCAAGTAGTTGTCATAACCTCAGCCACACGCGTATTCAAACCAAGCAGACGGTTTTCAAGTTATTCTTGCAATCTCAAAAAACAGATGGTGGTATATACTGGTGAAAAGTCTGTTAACGTTTACAGAAGCATCATAAATTATATGAACATCGCAAATTGCACATAATACCACACAGGCTTTAAGCTGCTATAAAGGCCGGGTTCATATTATAAACACATGCACGTGAACAATGGCTACTTTGTAGCATGGCAGGTCTAGAAAGAAAAGAAAATAAATATCCAGTACCTCACTGAATCAATGGCTCATTCACACAGTGCATGTTTCTGTAGTGTTACCAGATCGAACTCTATAAGTGAACTTAGGCCGAATGTGGCATGGCAGTCGCCGATCAACACAGACTTTATTAGCATATTGCTTAGGCATACCGGTGAGCAAATACTGTACATATCACCACACGCATATACATACTGCAGAGAAGCTGTTTATAAATAATGATTTTGCCGTGACTTTTTCAGATCAGGGTTAGCAGACACATAATTACGTATACATGTTAGCATGCATATAATTACGTTCGTTAAGTAGAACAAGTCTTACTTGATATGTAACCACTAAGGCGATACTATGTAAATATGTTGTGTTGTGCGACTTAAGTGATCGTCATTATGCTTTTTTATTTCCGATGTATTGTTTACTTGTATATGAGTGTACATATATTGGTGAGAGACCTATTACGTGCAACAGTGTAACATATTTCACACTAGGTTGTACATATATTGGTGAGAGACCGATTATGTTTAATAGTGTAACATATTTCACACGTGGTTGTACACATATTGGTGAGAGACCGATTATGTGTAATAGTGTAACATACTTCACACTTAGTTGTACATATATTGGTGAGAGGCCGTTTATGTGTAATACTATTATATATCTGACAAATGATTGTATATATGTTGGTGTAAACCGTTTACGTGTTATATTGTCACATATATGTCCCATATGGTTATAATATGTTGGTGTAGACCATTTCTGTGTAATGTTGTAACATATCTTACACATGGTTGTACATATATTTCTGAGAGACCGTTTCTGTGTTATTCTCTGACATATCTCACACACTACGATAGAATCTCGTAACGCAGTGTGTAGTAACCTAATAGAAGATACACAGAGTTCGCTAATTACATACGGGGCTAGAGCGAAGGAAAGTTGTGAATGCCACATATAACACACGAGTACTTTCCATTGGTTAATATTGTATTTTTTAACTATACTTATTACTTAAAATTTTCGAAATGTACTCGGTAAAATATATTCGATGATCCGCAATCAAAGTACAGTCAACGTACAGACGGTTGTCGCAGATGAAAACAAAAATGTAAGTGCATCACACTTGAAGTCATATGACTGTCGTAGATACATACACAACTGAAGTGCCTATGGTTGCCGTAGATTCTAAGATAAATCACCATATAATTGCATATGGCTGTCGTAGATGAATTACTGTTAAAGTACACGTTTGTCATTGATTAATCGCCATTGATGTAGAGATTGTTGTTGACAAATCACAGGAGAAATAATAGGTGGTATTCGTAGGTAAATCACACTCGAAAGAACAGGTTTTATGTTAGCTACATCTCAATAGAGAGGATATTTACACAATGAGGAACATCTAGTATGTATATATAACTGCGAATGAGATGTCCCACCATATGTGACATGTTACATATTGATCAAGGCACCTGTAGATGTATATAACTGCGAGTGAGATGTCCCACCACATGTGACATGTTACATATTATGGATCAAGGCAGAGGTATCTGTATATAACTGCGAATGAGATGTCCCACCACATGTGACATGTTACATATTATGGATCAAGGCAGAGGTATCTGTATATAACTGCGAATGAGATGTCCCACCACATGTGACATGTTACATATTATGGATCAAGGCAGAGGTATCTGTATATAACTGCGAGTGAGATGTCCCACCATATGTGTCATGTTACATATTAAGGATCAAGGCACATGCAGCTGTATATAACTGCGAGTGAGATGTCCAACCCTATGTGACATGTTACATATTATGGATCAAGACACATGTGGCTGTATATAACTGCGAGTGAGATGTCCAACACTATGTGACATGTTACATATTATGGATCAAGGCACATGCAGCTGTATATATCTGCGAGTGAGATGTCCAACCCTATGTGACATGTTACATATTAAGGATCAAGGCACATGCAGCTGTATATAACTGCGAGTGAGATGTTCAACCCTATGTGACATGTTACATATTATGGATCAAGGCACATGCAGCTGTATATATCTGCGAGTGAGATGTCCAACCCTATGTGACATGTTACATATTAAGGATCAAGGCACATGCAGCTGTATATATCTGCGAGTGAGATGTCCAACCCTATGTGACATGTTACATATTAAGGATCAAGGCATATGCAGCTGTATATAACTGCGAGTGAGATGTTCAACCCTATGTGACATGTTACATATTATGGATCAAGGCACATGCAGCTGTATATATCTGCGAGTGAGATGTCCAACCCTATGTGACATGTTACATATTAAGGATCAAGGCACATGCAGCTGTATATATCTGCGAGTGAGATGTCCAACCCTATGTGACATGTTACATATTAAGGATCAAGGCACATGCAGCTGTATATAACTGCGAGTGAGATGTTCAACCCTATGTGACATGTTACATATTATGGATCAAGGCACATGCAGCTGTATATATCTGCGAGTGAGATGTCCAACCCTATGTGACATGTTACATATTAAGGATCAAGGCACATGCAGCTGTATATATCTGCGAGTGAGATGTCCAACCCTATGTGACATGTTACATATTAAGGATCAAGGCACATGCAGCTGTATATAACTGCGAGTGAGATGTTCAACCCTATGTGACATGTTACATATTAAGGATCAAGGCACATGCAGCTGTATATAACTGCGAGTGAGATGTCCAACCCTATGTGACATGTTACATATTAAGGATCAAGGCACATGCAGCTGTATATAACTGGGAGTGAGATGTCCAACCCTATGTGACATGTTACATATTAAGGATCAAGGCACATGCAGCTGTATATAACTGGGAGTGAGATGTCCAACCCTATGTGACATGTTACATATTAAGGATCAAGGCACATGCAGCTGTATATATCTGCGAGTGAGATGTTCAACCCTATGTGACATGTTACATATTAAGGATCAAGGCACATGCAGCTGTATATAACTGCGAGTGAGATGTCCAACCCTATGTGACATGTTACATATTAAGGATCAAGGCACATGCAGCTGTATATAACTGCGAGTGAGATGTCCAACCCTATGTGACATGTTACATATTAAGGATCAAGGCACATGCAGCTGTATATATCTGCGAGTGAGATGTTCAACCCTATGTGACATGTTACATATTAAGGATCAAGGCACATGCAGCTGTATATAACTACGAGTGAGATGTTCAACACTATGTGACATGTTACATATTAAGGATCAAGGCACATGCAGCTGTATATAACTGCGAGTGAGATGTTCAACCCTATGTGACATGTTACATATTAAGGATCAAGGCACATGCAGCTGTATATAACTGCGAGTGAGATGTCCCACCCTATGTGACATGTTACATATTAAGGATCAAGGCATATAATTGTTATTTAAAATAAAATACGTTTAAATCAAACAAGAATTTATTTTAGTCTTGCATTATTGTTGATGATTCAAAGAACAATTGAAGAAATGGAAATAATCCTGGTGTACTGCCTTTAAATATCGAGAGGTGTTTTATTTTGTTCCAGTCCTGATGTACTGCCTTTACATACTGAGAGGTGTTTTCTTTTGTTCCTCTTAACTAAGTATTGTATAAAGCATATGTTGTAGAAAAACAAATAGAAATAAAATACGTTTAAATCAAACAAGAATTTAGTTTAGTCTTGCATTATTGTTGATGATTCAAAGAACACTAACTACGTTATTTAATGGTCATTGCTATATATAGAATCCAAACATCTTAGTTATTATATATATGTATTTTGGGGTTTCTGGCTCAAAACCCAAATCAACCCAAATAATCTAAAATCACCACACAAAAATTTTCAGTTTACTGAAAATTAAGTCAATTAAACTGGTTATTTAGCATGTCCCAGGCGCTAAATAACCCAAGATTTTAAGATTGAATTGTGAAAATGTTTTAAATTTGGATGTTTAAATTGTATTGCAAAATAGAGGTTAAACTATAAATACTCAATACGTCTAAATTTTAAACATTCTTTATTATAATCCTAATAATACCAATATTCGTTATATTTTCTAAGTGTCGAAGCACCGCATTTACAACAAATTTGAAATTGGGCAGTAGTACCCAATCCACAATTTAAACAAGGTAGAATTTTACAAGTTTTCATTCTATTTTTATGAACTTTACAATATTTCGAATTTTTAACAGGTTTTTTGGTACAAATACCGTTGGAACTGATCTTTAGAAACTGACACGGAATCATTGCTTTATATTTATAGTAATAATTTTTTATATTAAATAAAAATATTTTTAGGTATAAAGAAAAGAGAAAAAATGTCTGACATGAAAGATACTATAAATAATTTATTATCCCTGTATAATACAGGTATAATAGATAAGGAATCACTAAATATGGCACTGAAATCATTAGGAGGTCAACCAACCAAAATTGAGGAAGAAATTGCATCACTTAGGAAAGAAGTTAAAGAAATTACATTAGTTAAGAAAAAATTGGAATTACTTGAGGAAGAAAATAAAGTCTTGAAAACAAGGGCAACTACCAGCCAACCTTTTGAAGATAAAAAGATAGAACCAACTAGTAAATCTTTTGAAAGTTTTAAGAAAAGAAGAAAGCTTAAAAAACTTAAGAAAATGCAGGCTAAAAAAGAATTAAGTCAAAATGATAAATACAAAAACCAAATGGCTAAAGTAATCCAAGAGCTGCAAGAAAATCAAAAAGAAGAAAAAGAAGAAAATATAAAACTAGTTGACAAACCAATGTGTGGCTATTTTAAAGCATACGAAATATCTGCCGGGAAATACAAAGACCCTCAAAAACTATTCCGTGATAAAAAATCCATTATTACAAAACAAATAAGCAAAGAGCTGACAAAGATGAATGGATTAAAGTTACAATTAGGTTTTACTGTAAATTTATTTAAAGATGATGGTGATACCAAAAAATATACCACATCAGTATTACACAGCGAGCAAAATGCAATCTTAAACTCTGAAAAAAATAAATGAGTTGTACGATAAATCATCTGCAAATATCCAAGAGAGCCTTGAAAGATTTACAAACACAGCATCCGGATTAGAAATTGATTACTGTGTTACGTTTTACTTAAATATTGCAAAGTACGAGCCGTTAAAAGGTTCTTCATATATTTCTTTACCCAAAGCAGTAGCTGATAAAAAAGCAATTATAAATGTGAAAAACAATGACGATCAGTGTTTGTTTCATGCAATAAATTCAGCTTTAAATCCAGCTAAAAAGAATTCTGATAGATTATCAAATTATCCTAGTACAGAGTTCTTAAAGAAAGAGGGTATTGATTTTCCCACTCCAATTTCTCAAATTTCCAAAGTAGAGAAACAAAACAACCTTGCTATCAACGTTTATGGATATGCTATAATAAGTAAAAATAAAAAGGTATCTGTTTTTCCATATAAAATATCAGAACAACCAAAAGATATTGAACGAATTAATTTGATCTTAATATCTAAAGACACTGAGGTTGAATCAGAGAACGAAGACGATCCAAATAATGAAGAAGGAATTATAGATGACAACTATAACCCTGATGATTATTCCAAAGAACCAAAAAAATTAACAACAAAATATCACTATTGCTGGATTAAAAATCTGAATAGACTACTCTGGGACCAAAACAAACATAAAGGTCAAACTTACTTCTGCGATCGTTGTCTTCACGGCTATTCTGGAAAAGAACTACTTACCAAACACAAAGAAGACTGTGATGGTATTAACCCCTAAATTCTTGCAGAATAGAAATGCCAAAAGAAGGTAAAAAAACTGTAAAATTTTAATATCATCAAAATCAGATGCCTGCGCCTTATGCAATATATGCTGATTTTGAAAGTATAATCAAACCGCAATCAATCAAATTTGGAAAGAAATCAGAAATTCAAAATGTACACGAAGCTTGTGGTTTTGGATACCAGGTTGTCAGATATGATGGCAAAGCTGAAGAACCTGTTATTTACAGAGGTGAAGATGTTGTTGAACAGTTTTTAAATCACTTAGCATGTGAGAAGAGCAACATTAATAAAATATTTGCTCACCCAAAACCATTAATTATGACACAACAAAATGAGGAAGATTATGAAAAAGCAACACACTGCTGGATATGCGAAAATGAAATAGGTAGTAAATGGTGCAAAAACTGTAAAGTAAGAGATCACTGTCATTTTACAGGAGAATACAGAGGTGCAGCACATAAAAACTGCAACCTAAAACTAAAAATAAAACCAAACAAAACACATATACCTGTTATATTTCACAACCTCAAAGGATATGATAGTCATCTTATAATGCAAAAAATACATAAAATGACAGGTAATATTACATGCATTCCAAACAACGCTGAAAAGTATATTTCATTTAGTGCTGGACAACTTAGATTCTTGGATAGCTTTCAGTTTATGGCTTCGTCTCTGGAAAAATTGGTTGATGCAACAGGCACATCTGATTTTAAAATTACCAAAAATCAGTTTAGACAAACAAATTTACCTCTGCGAAAAGGTATTTACCCGCATGAATATATGGACAGTGTGGAAAGATTTAAGGAAACGAAAGATCACCTATAGAAACATTTTACAGTTCAAGTAAAAAGCTCAAAGACAAAGATTATGAAGATTATGAATATGCTCAAAAACTATGGAAAGAGTTTAACTGTAAAACTCTTAAAGACTATCATAATTTATATCTAAAACCTGAACTTTTACGAAAAGGTGTTTATCCATACGAATATATGGACAGTATGGAAAAATTTAAGGAAACTCAATTACCGCCTATAGAAAAGTTTTACAGTAGTCTCTCAGATGAAAGTATAAGTTCCAAAGATTACGAATACGCTCAAAAAATATGGAAAGAGTTTACCTGTAAAACTCTTGGAGACTATCATGATTTATATCTAAAAACTGATGTAACTCTGTTAGCAGATGTGTTTCAAACTTTTAGAAAAACATGTATGAGTGCATACAAACTTGATGCTTTACATTACTATACAGCACCTGGATTATCTTGGGATGCTTTTCTTAAACATTCAAAAATAGAATTAGAACTTTTAACAGATATTAACATGCACTTATTTATAGAAAAAGGTATGCGTGGTGGAATTAGTATGGTATCAAAACGATATGCCAAAGCAAACAATCCACATGTAGCTGATTATAACACTAGAGAGGAAAACAGATTTTTAATGTATTTTGATGCAAATAATCTTTATGGGTGGGCAATGAGTCAGCTACTTCCATATTCTGGCTTTAAGTGGGTGGAAACGTTGCCAGAGCCAAAAGAAAGAAAAGAAGGAAAAGGATATTTTCTAGAAGTTGATTTGGAATATCCTAAAGAACTCCATGAATCTCATAATGACTATCCGCTTGCACCGGAAAGATTAGCAGTGAAAAAAGAATGGTTGTCTGAATACCAAAAAGATCTGTTAGAAAATAATAGCATGATAAATACAGAACAACTAGTTCCCAATCTTAGGAACAAAGAAAAGTATGTGATACATTACAAAAACCTGGAACTGTATTTATCTTTAGGCATGAAACTAAAGAAAATACACAGAGTATTAGAATTTAATGAAAAACCATGGATGGAATCATACATAAACCTAAAAACAGAACTTAGAAAAAAAGCTAAATCAGACTTTGAAAAAGCTTTTTATAAACTTATGAACAACTCTGTGTTTGGCAAGACAATGGAAAATCTACGCAAGCGGACAGATATAAAACTAGTCAGAACTGACGGCTCTGAAAATGAAAAGATAAGAAAAATAATAGCCAAACCCAACTTTAACAGGCGTATACAATTTTCAGATGAATTATCAGCAGTACATGTGAACAAAACAAAATTAACATTAAACAAACCAATCTATGTTGGGATGTCAGTATTGGAATTATCAAAGTATATGATGTATGATTGGTATTATAATACTTTGAAGAAAAGGTATGGAAATAACTGTACTTTATTATACACAGATACTGACAGCTTGCTTGTAGATATAAAAACAGAAGACGCATATAAAGATATGTCTGAAATGAAAGATGAGTATGATCTAAGTGAATATCCTGAAAATCACCCAATGCATGATGATACAAACAAAAGAGTATTGGGTAAAATGAAAGACGAATGTAATGGTGTTGCTATAGATGAGTATGTTGGATTAAGACCCAAACTATATTATATTTTGAGAGCTGATGAGAAGATTATTAAGAAAGCAAAGGGTGTAAAAGAATATGTAGTTAAAAAACATGTAAACTTTGAAAACTACAAGGATGCATTGTTTAACAAGAAAAAATACACCCATGAAATGAATATGATACGCTCAATAAAGCATGAGATATATGGTATAAAAGTAAACAAAGTATCACTGTCACCATTTTACTCTAAAAGATACATAGCACCAGACGGTATTACAACTGATGCACATGGTTTCTATAAAAACTTATGAATTTGGGTATCAGCAGGAACAATAAGTAATTCTTCTTTGACAAATCCTCTTTGTGGCGCTGGTGCTTTCAAATAATAAACTCTTATACCTTGCGTCACCATATAACTTTTAATCTTGTGAATATCTACACTCCACATTGGATCAGTTGCTCTGCGTCTTCCACCTTCTTGTTCCCCGGGTTGATATAAATATCTTACACTTGTATTAATACAGATAGGATCATCTTTTAATATTTTTGTTTCAACAGGAGGAGGCTTTTTTGTTTCCGCATTTATTGCTTTAACAATTTTTCAGCCATGATTATCATACAGAATTGCTACAAGCAATGCTACAATCAATGCTACAAGCAAACTAAGTCCCATATAGCCCAAAATACACACAGACGATGTTAAACAATTACAGAACATGTCAAAATATATACAGACTATACTCAAACGATACCCAGACGATGTCAAAATATATACAGACGATGCTAAACAATCTTCAGCTACACACAGAAGATTCCAAACAGTCATCAACTGCATACAAAAGATTCCAAAAGTCTTTAACTGCATACAGACGATACTAAAATTGGTTGTGTTCTAATATTATTTTAAAATAATATTAAAATATATCATAATATAAAAACATGGAAAACAAAAGAGGATACTTGACACAAGAACAAATAGAAGAACTTCGTGGACTACGTGGACAAATATCTGCGAACCAAGCGATGAAAAGATATAGAACTGGAAATGACAAACTAAGGAAGATATGGAACCCTCGTATTACAAGGGAGGACATTACAAGAGAGGATGAAAAACCATATACGGCAGACGAACTTATACCACAAGACAACATAGAACGTGACAGAATATTAAAAGAGATACCTACACCAGAAGATGTGGTGTATAATCTGGAAACCATAGCAGAAGAAAGTCGCAAACAGACGCAACTTCTTTCCCGTCTGTTGGAAAAACAAGGAGAAGAAAAAGATGACATAGATTTGTTGCTGGAACAGCAGGAAGATGAACAATCTGTTTTGGAAGACGAACAAGAAGAAGAAAAGAAACAAACATATTCCATGCAAGAGATAGGAAAAACCGTAGATGGTTTTAAAAATTGTGCATACATATATATGGGTATAATGACAGCTATATCAGTTTTTGGAATAACATGGAGAAATGTAAAAAAGATACCTAAACTACAGGCAACAGCTCCAGTAGAGACGCATAGACCAAAAAAGAATAAAAATATCGGACAGGGAAAGCAGCATTCAAGGACAACAGTCAACCACAAAACACAAAAACAAACACGCAAACAGACAAACGAAAAGACAAAAGTAATAAAAAATGCAAACGACATCACAAACACAGAAGGGTTGACAATAGGGCTACCGCCTTGGAACGGTCAGTGGCAAAGTAGGCCACTGGGGGTTTAAACCGGTTCTAGGGTGCACCAAACCTCACACTTACCCTACTGTCATCCCATTAAAACAGGACAGTGTAAATAAAGAAATCCCCGCCATGATCTAATCTCTAACCAACAAGGCAGCATCAATAGGCAATATAAGTAAAACACAAATATGCTCGTGTAAATATAATACAAAAAAACAATAGCCTAGAAAGCCACAATGAAGGTACTCAATGACTTTGGAGTTTGTTTAAGAAAGCAGACCCATTTGATTTTTAATAAAACCCAATGTTCCAGTTGTGTTACCTTTGGAAATAGCAGCAATAGTATGTGGAGCTACAGGTGTTTGTATTTATTTTATCAGACGCAAGCTTAATGTAAAAGCTCAAAAACATCATGAAATAAAAACTTTGGCAGAGGCTAAGTTAAATAGCATAAAGCAGTTAATATCAAAAGCGTTGAGTGATGCACAAATATCTGATCAAGAGTTTAAGATGATTTTAGATGAGTTAGATAAATATTATAGTTTAAAAGAAGACACCAAACAAAAAAAGGCTAAAATAAGTGAAGATCAAAAAAAAGAACTAGTAGAGCAGGGAAGAAAGGAAGCAATGGCAACCTTACAAAAAAGTCTAAAAAGTGTGTAATAAATTGTTTTAGTAATGTGTATGAGTACGATCCACCACCTTTGTATTCAACCTAAGTTTTAATGTTTAACCTCTATTTTGCAATAAAATTTAAACATCCAAATTTAAAACATTTTCACAATTCAATCTTAAAATCTTGGGTTATACTGAAATTGTGTGGTGATTTTAGATTATTTGGGGTAGTTTGGGTTTTGAGCCAGAAACCCCAAAATACATATATATGTTATTTATATAAATCTAATGTCATATTTATTAACACCTGTTCAAACTTGTTTCAAACCCTTATGCTCTGCTATTGATCGAATAGTAATTATTTAAAGAAATCTAGCGTTTACGATAGGATTCGGTACATTATGAGGTAATTATGGGTATTTAAAGTTTGGACCAATCAGAGTCTACCATTATGTCACGTGACCCCTAAACAGTAATATCACCGTAACTATAAGATATAGGTAAACATAAGTAACATTTTTAGAATTAGCGTGAACAGATCTTTCAAATGGTATAATAGAATTAGCGTGAACAGATCTGTAAAATGTTATCATTGTAACGTCATTGCTCTGATGCAATAACTCCAAAAGTAAACAAAATTGACGGAGACCCCTAGGTTTATTCGAAAGGTCTTTGTGAGATGTATTAGAAAATGAAATAAAATTGAACATTAGACATTAAGTGATACCCTACGGATGTAAAACCGATTTAAAGTTATTTTTCCCAAACAATAGTTTACATTTGTTTATATCATCAGATAACGCTTGAAATTCCGAACATTTTGGTATATAATTATATGTAGATAGTTAGAAAATATACGCATATCATTTGTATAACGTATAAACATGAATTCTATAACTACCTGTAAACATTTATGATTTAATCTACTGATGATCACAAGTTCATCCGTTACCAGGGCTATTTAATATTTAAAGTCAATAAATGATCAGTTTTCTATAGAAACGGTTTGATGTGACCTTTTAATCCCAGTTCAAATCGAATCTTGTTTAAATACATGTAATAACATCTTACAGTTTACGATGTTGTTCAGACTCGTTTTCATACATGTACTTGCATTTTATTGTTTCGATGTTGTTGTTGTTGCTGATGGTGGTGTGTTTAGTTTTTGTTGGTGGTGCTGTTGTTGTTGTTGGTGGTGGTGATGAGATTGGATATGCGAGGTTTATTAAGATAGTACAAAATCACTCCGTGGATTCAACTATAAAATGATCATTGGGAAGACTTTTTATACATGTATAACACTTGTGAATTAACTGCCAACAAATAATAAATATTATGAACGTGTGCAGTCGAGTCCTAACATATAAAATCTTGTGTTCAAAGTATTGGTATAATAGAGTGTTTCCGGTACTTTGTTTACGTTTTCTATTGCGGTCTATGTCAATTCCCCGTGTCTATACAATTTGTTCGAACATTATGGCTGTAACCCCATTTGAGGTTTTAATACAAAAAACATATCATGTCGCCCACTGCGGATTAAGTCTAAATGTCATACATTTTGTTCGAACATCCTGGCAGTTATCCCCTTTGCGCTTTTTATACAAAAGGAACTCAGACATACTGTCCCTATAATGTCGACGGATTAAGTATAAATGTCAATACCTTTTGTTCGAACATCCTGTCACTAATATCGGCTACCACAATATTTTCACTAATATCGGCTACCACAATATTCATTCATATGCAAATGAGGCCGCGCATACGTGACCTAACACGTCTATTTTTAGAAAACAAAATGTTGCCCGCGCATGCGCAGTCGTGATGCCAATACGCCCCATACACTACTAACATAGAGCTATGAATCCATAAACACGCCGAAATAAAACTATCACAGTGGCTGGATCAATGTTTCGGTGGACGTAAACGTGTAGAGACGAAAGCTGCATTTCAGTTGAGTAAGCCTGTTCCACCATACGCCCACTACAAACACTAACGGTATTGTGCATTGTTGGTAAGCTGTTCCACCATACGCCAGCTCCAAACACTAGCGGTATTGTGCAATATTGGTAAGCTGTTCCACCATACCACTCCAAATACTAGCATATTGTGCATTGTTGGTAAGCTATTCCACCATACACTAACTCGAAACACTAGCGTATTGTGCATTGTTGGTAAGCTGTTTCACCATACATCAACTCCAAACACTAACGCTATTGCGCATTGTTGGTAAGCTGTGCCACCATATGCCAACTCCAAACACTAGCGGTATTGTACATTGTTGGTAAGCTGTTCCATCATACAACTCAAAACACTAGCAGTATTGCGTATTGTTGGTAACTGCAGTATCTTATACTCGTATTATACATTAACAAAATGTCTTACCGTATATGTATTTCATGGGGAAAAATAAAACACACACAAAACCAAATGTCTAACCGTATATTATTATTATCATATATCATACAATATAATCGTTTGTCATTGGCCTAGAAGCAGTCACGTGTGCTTAAATAGTTGTGACCATTCTGATGGGAAATAGGCCAACAGTGCATTAGTACAGTCCGTAACCGTGCAATAGTATAGCGTGCAATAGTTCATCTGTTTCATTGACATTGTGCGGCATATCAAGTGGTACAAAAACGACGTACCAGGGATAATAAAAACTACAGCTTAATGATACAGTGTAGTTACCTCCCTTTGTAATATATACCTTTGAATCAGTTAAAATAATGTAGTTACCTCCCTTAGTATACATTTCGCCACTTGCCGACCTGCTGCTGTTTGTTATCTGTTTTTCAATCAGAAACAATTGATGATCGATGGAGCTTTTGGAGATTTTAAATTTAAATATTGATCGTTTCAAACTGTAAACGCATACAATCAAGGACAAGGTATGAACTATTTGTTGATTGTTTACTGTAATAATATTGTATTGCAGATATGTTACTACAAATGCATCTCTTCGCTTAGTGACGTTAGTCTCATTTATTTGACGTCTGGATTTATTTATTTTTTTACATACCGACATTTATAGGTGCATCCCGTTGCAGACGGCTCATATCAAAAGTCGTCTCGCCGTTCGTAGACTTGCATTTTATGTACTACTCTTCGCTGATCTTTAATAGTTTGGTAAATGACTGCATTCTGAAAATACTATTTTAATTCGGGGTTCCACCATTTGGAAAATTCAGGCTAAATCATTAACAGTATTAAAAATGTTGGGAAATATTCTCAAAATGCACCAAATTATATATAATACTAAAAATATATGGGGATAACCCCATAAATGGTCTAGCTACGTCCCTGATAACCCCACTCTCCATGGCATATAGACCTTGCGTACACATTGAAAATGGTCCAGCTACGCCCCTGGTTATGATGGTACCACGATATAAGCCAGTGTGCCTCATACATGTCGTAGGGGCATCTAAGTGGGTTGTGAAAAGGTTCTAGATTCATTCTGCATATTTGTAACTCGTTGTGAACGGAGAAGGAACCTATAAAGTTTCTGTCTTTTGACGACGAATGTCTTTTAACACGTGTTAGTGCACCTTAAAAGTTCAATTCAGTTATGTTTGTACACAAGTCATTTAACAGATGTATGCACTTACAAATATGCAGAATGAGCCTAGCAGCTTTTCACAACCCACTTAGTTTCCCATACGACACGTCTGCATGCAGAGAGAGTTATTTACAGGTGCTGTTTTATAGCTACATGTAACTGGCAGGCCTGTATATAGCTGGTGTAATTGATGACACACCTTCAATCTCTCCCTACTAGGCCAGGGCAAGTTGCGCCTTTAAGTCAATCCCATTGTGTTCTCTACTCGTCTATGTCGGCAACTGGTAATGCGTATGTTACCGTTTGAAATCAAATAAATGGCAGAATAAAATCAGAATTTTTCTTCATGCAGGTGGTGAAAATGAAAGAAGTAAACATCAGCTGTTTACTATATACTTACCAGAAGAGCATCATTGATTCGCGAACAATTATACTCTCTCCATGAGGATGAAAGCATGCATTTTAAAGAACGGTCTATTACACCGCCATACATTGTGGTGAATTGAATTCTAAAGTCTACATTTCGTGCATACTACGTGTATTTATGTGTAGAAATTCAACCGACTTTACGGCATTAACACATAAAAGCCCAAAATATAAAATGTCATGTAATAAAATAAAATAAAAAACATAAATACAGTCATTCTCAGAGTACTGTTGACAATACATGTGTTCATGCCATGCTTGTAAGGAAAGGCAGACCACGTCATCGGAATTAAACCAACACGGGCTATACACACTGACGAGAAACATTTCAATGTGAAGAGTGCGACATGTCATGCCAGAAGCCATTCACGTGTATGTTATGTAACAGGACATTCAGTCAACGATAATCGCATGCGTACACACGCTGGCGGAAATCCGTTTAAGTGTACAGTATGTAACAAGTCATTCGCACATAAACACCATCTCATAAGACATAGATTAATACACACTGGCGAGAAGCCGTTTACATGTACAGTATGTAACAAGTCATTCACAGTACGAGAAAGTCTCAATAATCACAAGTTAATTCACACTGGCGAGAAGCCGTATACGTATGCAATATGTAACAAGTCATTCAAAGTACGAGGAAGTCTCAATACGCATACGTTAATACACACTGGCAAGAAACCGTTTACATGTGCAGTATGTAGCAAATCATTCACATTACGAGGAAACCTGAATAAGCACATGTTATTGCACACTGGAGAGAAGCCGCATACATGTACAAAATGTGATAAATCATTCTCACAACTAGGAAGCCTCTATAGGCACCTGTAAATACACACTGGCGAGAAGCCGTTTACATGTACAGTATGCAACAAGTCATTCACAGTACGAAGAAATCTCAATAATCACATGTTAATACACACTGGCGAGAAGCCGCATACATGTACTAAATGTGATAAGTCATTCACACACCTAGGAAGTCTCAAAAATCACATTTTAAAACACACTGGAGAGAAGCCGTTTACATGTACCGTATGTAACAAGTCATTCACAGTACGAGGAAATCTCAATCGTCACATGTTAATACACACTGGCGAGAAGCCATTTACATGTACAGTATGCAACAAGTCATTCACAGAACGAGGAAATCTCAATACTCACATGCTAATACACACTGGCGAGAAGCCACATACATGTACTGTGTGTGACGAGTCATTCAGTCATCGACACACTCTAAAAAGGCACATGTTAATACACACGACTAAAACGTTATTTTTGTGAAATTATGTAACAATGTTTTTTTCATATCGAGTATCACACATGTAAGAACACACTGGAGTGAAGTCGTAAAGTGTACAGAAGGTGAAAAGGCATTCACTCGTCGATATAATGTCAATATACATAAGATTTTACATACTGGCGGTAAAATATATACGAGGCAGTTGTGTGAAAAGTGTTTAGAATCACATCTGATCACCTTTCTATGTGCATATTCACACCAGCGAGAAGCCTTTCAAGTATAGGAATAAGTGACATGTCATTCAGGCAATCACACAAACAGATGTGCCCATATACTGTTAATGTGTACATTATGGGAACCAGCATTCAAATGATCTGAGCATCGCACACTACACATGCTGATACAATCATGAATGGCTAGACGCTATCGAAGTACGGAGTGTGCAATGGCATTCGCAGATCGTAACAATCGTGATCTGTAATACTCTGTATATGTCATAGTCGTACATATGAAAACAACTGTGAATAGGAACACATGCTTATACCTACTGCAGATAAAGGAACACGTGCATATACATACTGCAGAGAAATGAACACATGCGCATACATACTGCAGAGAAATGAACACATGCATATCCGTACCGCAAGGAAAGGAACACATGCGTATATATACTTCTACGAAATGTACACATGCGTATACATACTGAAGATAACGGGATACATGCATATATATACTTCAAAGAAATGAACACATGCGTATACATACTGCAGAGAAATTAACACATGCATATACGATATACGTACTGCACAGAAAGGAAAACATGCGTATATATACTTCAAAGAAATGTACACATCTAACACATGGTTATACATATATTTGTGAGAGACCGTGTATTTGTAATTGTGTGATATATCTCACGCATGGTTGTACATATATTGGCGAGTGACCGTGTATGTGTAGTACTGTGACATATCTCACGCATGGTTGTACATATATTGGCGAGTGACCGTGTATGTGTAGTACTGTGACATATCTCACACATGTTTGTACATATATTGGCGAGTGACCGTGTGTATGTGTAGTACTGTGACATATCTCAGACATGGTTGTACTATACTGATGAGAGACTGTACAGGTTTACTACTGTTACATGCATCACATATGGATGTAAATATGTTGGTGAGAGACCGTTTATATGTAATACTGATATATATCACACAATGTTGTACATACATTGGTGAGAGACCGTGAATGTGTAACACTGTGACATATCTCACACATGTTTGTACATATATTGGTGTCATGATATCAGAAACCAATATCGCGATATATTGCAATATTTATTAACTTATCGCGATATATATCGCGATATATTGCCTTAATCTTATGCATGCATGTGTAAGCTTTATTTCTTCTTATATGTACATGACAAGTATAAAATAAAAACATAGTACAGTTAAAACATTTTGTAATGCTTTAGGATGCACAGCTTTCGACTAGAACAAGAACATGAGAAACGAAACATAACTCATTTTGCATAGTACAGTAGACACACAGCTTTCGACTAGAACAAGAACATGAGAAACAAAACAAAACTCATTTTGCATAGTTACAGTAGACAGTACTAGAGTCACACACAGTCACACTAAGTAGTGTTCTAAAAGTTTTTGCTTTATTTTGAAAGACATATATTTTAGACGGCGTAGAAAGGCAGAATCAACCTATTTTGAAATGGCAATTATTCAATAATGCTTGTGAAAACAGGCTTACCGGTACACATTTGATGATTGATAATTGGGCCAAACAAGATCGCACCTCGGCTGCAGTATAGACACACTTTAGTGTTTGCCCTACTTTTTCCTCCAATCAGACGGTGAGGAATTTTAAAAAAATGGCGAACTTATTCATGTAAATTTCTAACGATCACGAATTTTAACCATGTAATCATTAAGTAATCGCTTACTAAATGGCACGCGCTTGTTTTGGCGCGAACGTGTTAAGACGCGTGGTTTCGTAGAAGCGCGGGGAAAAGGTAGGGCAAACACTAAGTCAGTTATTTTAACAATTAAGAAACCTAGGTCAGTCGCTGCGCTCCTTCCCTTAGGGTTTCTCAATTGTTAAAATTTCACTTCATAGCCTCTAACAAATACTTAAACACGGGTAGAATGGGTTATTCTATTTCTATAATCCTTTGAATTTGCGGCACGTAGCGACTATTTCTGAGGATGCTCTTTGACACGTTGTGTGACCTTTACCAGATTTAGCCACAGGGTACAGGTAACTTGATCACGCGTTACACTTATGATTACACTTATGATGAGCACTGGTTCCCGTGAATACACAATGTCAGTATAATCGGCGTAATGGATTGCGGAAACCAACGACTGCTATATTTGTTTTAGGTCTGTGGTTTTAGTAGATGTAATTATCGGATTACGGACAATTATCTGCGGCATTATAATCGGCTCTTTGATGAGTTGATGAGATGATACAAGATAGGTACTCCCCTGAAGATTGGCAATTAATGATTGAAGTAATTATATTGTTCCGGTGTTGTACAGTATGCGGAATGCCAGTATGTATACATAACATGGCTGGACGACGCAGCTTCGTGGAGTGGTACAAGTTTTTTTATTTCTCACTTTCAAATAAGCGTGCAAAGATTGAAAGCCGCGGAAATACGATGGATATAACCGAAAACACAACACACTTCATGAATATCGCGGAATACCGGTATGTACTTTTAATATCGCGATATTTTATCGCACGGGTGAATACCGCGATTTACGGTCCGTGAATGTAACTGTGACATATCTCACACATGGTTGTACTATACTGATGAGAGACTGTTCATGTTTACTACTGTTACATGTATCACATATGGATGTAAATATTTTGGTGAGAGACCGTTTATGTGTGATGCTGTGAAATATTTCACATACGGTTGTACATATATTTTTGAGAGACCGTTTATATGTAATACTGTGACATATTTCACACACGGTTGTACGTATATTGGTCAGAGACTGTGTATGTGTAATACTGTGACATATATCACACATGGTTGTACATATATTGGTGAGAGGTCGTTTATGTGTGATACGGGACATATATCACACATGGTTGTACATATATTGGCGAGAGACCGATTATGTGTAATACTGTGACACATCTTAAACATGGTTGTCTATATATTGATGAGAGACCGATTATATGTAATACTTTTACATGTATCACATATTTATGTACATATATTGGTAAAGGACCATGTATGTGCCATACTGTGAAATATCTCACACATGGTTGTACATATATTGATGAAGGACCGTGTATGTGTAATACTGTGAAATATCGTACACATAGTTGTACATACATTGTTGAGAAATCGTTAATGTGTGATACTGTGACATATCTCACACACGGTTGTACACAAATTGGTGAGACACCGTTTGTGTGTAATATTGTGAAATATCTCGCACATGATTGTACATATATTGGTGAGAGACCGACTATGTGTAATACTGTTACTTGTATCTTATATGGATGTGCATATATTGATGAAGGACCGTTTATGTGTATTACTGTGAAATACCGTACACATGGTTGTACATATATTTGTGAGAGATCAATTATGTGTGATATTGTGACATATCTCACACACGGTGGTACATATATTGGTGAGAAATCGTTTGTGTGTAATACTGTGAAATATCTCACACATGGTGGTACATATATTGACGAGAGACCGTGCATGTGTAATATTGTAACATATATCACATACTATGAGTGAATCTCAAGACACATAATGTATTATATTCCGGTAATATACGAGGTGAAGACATGTATGTATAATATGGGTTAAATGAATGAGTAATGTACCATATTGACATTGCCGTGTACTATATAATATACCAGTATGAAGAGATGTTTATAACACGGGTGAAATGAATGAGATATGTACAATATTGACATTGCCGTGTACTATATAATATACCAGTATGAAGAGATGTTTACAACACGGGTGAAATGAATGAGATATGTACCATATTGACATTGCCGTGTACATACGGCATGATGGACAATCCGTAGTTAACATAGTTGCAAGTAAGTGTGGTTGCTGTGGATGAATTACCATTTAAAGTATATCGTCCCATCAACGCAATAACTCCGTAAGCGACATATTTTCAGAAAATCACTTTTTTGCATAAATGGGTCTCTCATATTGAGATACATGTTCTGTCAAAAGATCGGAGTTGATTTGGCACTTTTTGGGATTTTATTTCATTAGATGCACAACTCACTATCTGCAGTCATGAAACTCTGTCAGTGCACTAACAATAACTCTGTAAGTGCACTTACAGAGTTATTGCATGCAATTAATTTGAGTATCATCACTTATGACAAGACAGTGATGTCACTAAATTAATATGATGTCATAATTTTTTTAATTTATTATTTAGCTAATTAATAAAATATATATTATTCATACAAAAAAAGAAACATTTTACAGTTTTTCTCCAAAATAAAACTTAAATCACTGATTAATACAGGTTGATATTGAACTCTTTAACCATAGATTAAGAAGAAAAAATACTAAATTGTATTGTGATTATTAAGATTAAGTTATATTTGAACAATTTACATCTTTTCAACGGAACTGTTGATTAGAAATTGACAAAACGTTTGTTTTTATCAATATACATATGATTGCCCGTGTTTTATCTTTCCTAATAGAATACTTGTTAGATATTAGTTTTATTATTATTGAATAATAGAATAGAATTCCCTATTTTATATAATTCTATCCTTACCTGTTTTATTATGTCAATGCATGCTACCCAGAATATTGCATTCCTGTGAGGGTGAATATTACCTCAGAAAAGTAATGTCAGCCAAGGTGAAGCCGAGGTAGACAATTTCTTTCTGAAGGTTAAAATATTGGCTCACCCTCAAAGGAATGTAATATTTATTTTATTATACTGAAAAACACATTTGAAAAAATAATTTGGTTCTGCTGAATATTCTTTTAAAATAAAACATTACTTTGAAATAAAACATTACACAATTTGTTTATACACTTTAATTAATCTTCAGTAAAAGCAAAGATGAATAACTTTGTATGTATACATTGTGTTTTTCTAAACGTGCGCTCATCATTTGTGTGCATGTAACAGTGTATTTAGCGGGCAGTAGTGAAAGTGTTTCATGGTCCGTCTATGGAAATTCAGCATGTTCAACATTGTGCATCAATTTTTTGGTTCATTTGTGTGTATATAATGGTGTAGCGGGTAATAGGGGAAAATGTTTCAGAGTCATTTTATGGGAATTTAACAATTTTACTTGAGGTAGGTATGATAACAGAAAATAATTACAACAGAAAATAGTTACAAGTATGTTTTAATATCTACTTCATAGAAATGCTATCCAATCTCGAAGAAAATAATTTTCATGTGTTTCTTATGTCTGTGAATTTTAATTAATCCTGTTACAAACAAATTGTAATTTAAATTGGTTTAGTGGCATCAAACTGTGTACAGGTGACGGTGAGGACTATGCCTGATTGTGAGAAGCTACTTAAGAACTGAGGTCAAATTATTTATTATTGATAAACCAATTACTCAGACATTAAGACAAGTCATATTAGTATTTGTTTTGACCTGCAACAAGTGTTGTGTCTACCCCATGATTCTATGCATCAAGTTTATACTCCGTGCCAAGTTAAGCAACCTCTACCATTTACTATATAGGGTCAGGTGACAGCTTTTCATATATTTGAAATGAAATAATTGCAAAAAGTGAATCCTGTGAGATGTTTATAAGCTTTTGGAAGCAATGGCTGCTACTGATTAAAGACTGTTACACTGTACTTTTATAACTGTTTTGTGAAGCACTTTGGTCTAGTGTGGAGCGTTGAACCATTGATCGAAAAGTCATGGGTTCGATTCTGCCATAACCATATATGTTGTGTCCCTGAGCAAGACACTTATCTTCATATGCTTAGTACTGTTTCTACCCAGGAAGACATCAAGAGTGGTTCATATAAGTTCATAGAGCTGTTATTACAATCGATGTAAAATAAATAAGTTTAAACTAACTGTACAGTTCAGAATAAGAATAGATACTTTGTGACCATGCTGTGGTATGCCGTAAAAGCTTTCAGGAGTTTCTGTGTGTAACAAGAGTCATACATTTTTGAAGAGGCCTGTGACACTCAAAACAAATATTGTTCTGTTCATTCCACCATTGAATGTGCAACCAAACATACAAACTACTCCGTGGACTTTGCCATAGAAGCTTCCTGAATTATATATGTTAGTAATAAAAAGTCAATTCTTATGGATGGCGGGAGGTGTACAGTACTGGTTCTACCCAGTAAAATTGGGTGATTGGTCTGCCTCCACCACCAAAACATAAAATTGACCGTACATGTGTTGAAAAGGATGTAAAACACCATACAAATAAACAAGCAAATCATGTAATAAAACCTATAATGATACTCAGTTGGCAATGAACTGACTTCAGCGATTTAAGAACCTAGACACTGCCATGAACATATGAACATGAAATGGACATCTCCTAGAAACTTGGACAATTGATCCAACTGACATGATGACCATCAAGTAAGACCATGATGGTATTCCCTAATCAGTAAATCAGTAAGTAAGTAAACATTCAAAGCTACCGGAACCTATAAATAAAAGAGTGCCATTCTAATATTGAATTTATTTAAACAAAATGGATAAAATTGCACCCAATAAGTTCAGTAAATTCAGTATTAAATAGGCATGAAAGAGATTCTATTTATCACATACTCCAAAAATGCCACATACACAATTATAAATGTAGCTGCTTTAGTCTTCTCTGTAACACTCTGAACAGTAAGAACTGCTTCACTGATTCTGTAACACTCTATTACTCAGCATTATTACTGAGTGTTTATTACTGAGTGTCATTACTCAGTGTTTATTATTCAGTGTTTATTACTCAGTGTTTATTACTCAGTGTCTATTACTCAGTGTCTATTTCTCAGTGATTATACCTCAGTGTTTATTACTCAGTGTTATTACTCAGTGTTTATTACTCAGTGGTAATTACTCAGTGAGTGCCGAGTGTTATTACTCAGCGTTATTACTGAGTGTTTATTATTGAGTGTTATTACTCAGTGTTTATTACTCAGTGTTTATTACTGAGTGTTATTACTCAGCGTTATTACTGAGTGTTGTTACTCAGTGTTTATTACTCAGTGTTGAGTACTCGTTGTTTATTACTCAGTGTTATTTCTCAGTGTTTATTACTCAGTGTTATTACTCAGTGTTATTACTCGGTGTTTATTACTCAGAGTTATTACTCAGTGTTTAATACTCAGTGTTTATTACTCAGAGATATTACTCAATGTTTATTACCCAGTGTTTATTACTCAGAGTTATTTAATCAGTGATACATACTGATTGCTTAAAGGGAAACTGTCCGTAAGTAAGCAGATATTGAGCATAACCAAATAACTGTCTGATTTTCATTCAGTGAAATGTATACATAAAAACGCGAGCCTAGACCCAAATAAGTCTGTAGTAATATATTCGTGAGTTTTTAATAAAAAGAAGTTTTATTTATTCGTGTGGGTCCCACAGTATAACAATTGCTGCTGATCACCTTACAGACAGTTGAGCATTAGGTTTTTATATAGTATTTATTGCTTAATATTGATGGCCCGCTTAGCTCAGTCGGTAGCGCTCACGACTATTGTGCTCTCACTATTATTAACCGCAAGTATAATTTTAGTTTAGGCGGCGAGTTCAAACTCACCAAGAGGTACTTCTTTTTTTTGTATAGCTGTTGAATTCCGTCAAACAATCTTGTTTTTTTTAGTAAATATTCAATTATGGTAAATGTTTAACGTGTGTTAACGTAGTTATTCCGTGTTTTATAAGCTAACTGTTACGGACATTTCCCCTTTAACAGATTCAAGAAATACCATTGTTTAATTAGTTGTGAATATCGCTTTAAGCCCATTATCAGATGCCTGAAACTGATGTTTGGCAGTGACAAATGGTTACATAAATTAATTATACTATCTAATTCATCCTGCTTATAGCCCTGCTAATGATCAAGTTCGTTACTGAGTTATCTATTCTGTCGACCAACAATTTAGAGTGACAAGTTGCTCAGATTTTTGATTGGTTACACCAACACTACTTTACAGGAAGGTACCTGGATTTATTAGAAGTATTCCTGTACTTTTGAACACGTTTTCACTTTACTTGACTGAAATGGTACCAGTCTACCCTCTATTGTTGCAGGGCTTTATATGACAGGGATATGACACGACAGTACAAAAGCTGTTTTCATATAAAGCCCTGATTGTTGATAGTGTAGGCCTTGGGGCACAACAACTTACTTGTCAGGGTGATGGCTATCTCCTGAAATGTTGCATAGGTCTCACACTTCTTTAAAACCTTTTTAAGTTGATAATGTAGGCCATCTATGCTCTAAACATTATTTTATTCACGAAAAATGAATATTTTAGCGTCCACGAAAACTCATTACACTCAAACACTTGATTCGATTTCCGGTGCGTATTGCCGATGGACTGGTTCCCGGTCCGGTTCGATGCCAATGTGAAATTACATTTCACGTCGACGATTGTTGACGCAGCATGCGGTATTTGTGTATCACTGTCCTGACTCAACAAATACTAATCAACAACACAAACCTTGCACTCCTCCGTTTTCAAGAGCTTTGAAACTTTGTGTTCAGCTTTATGTCGCCATTTTTTTCCGCCGAGAAAAAAGGCCAGTTTCTTCCCTTTCCATCTCATCCTCATGGCCAATGAAGTGTTTCTGACATGACGAACTAGTTAACTCGTCATCAGTGTATGGTGCTCGATGTACCGGTGAAGTGACGTCCGTCCAGTTCGATAGTAGCCTTCAGAATGCCTCATGGAAACAGCTGACTGGTTCACTAACTCCCGAAAAGACCTGAGTGGACCGAAAACGCAGTGACCAGGCCAAATTCACTACACTTGTCCTTGTTTTATTTAAAAGGACTCCGATAACCCCCTAATGGAGGCTCATATAACCCCCAATGTTGGACCTTGGGTCCTACCAGGGCTCCGAATGACCTTCCTTGAGCCTATTAGTTTTAACATTTGATCGTACTGACATTACTACCGGTGGAGTGACGTCCGTCCAGTTCGATAGTAGCTTTCACAATGCCTCCTGGAAACAGCTGACTGGTTCACTAACTCCCGAAAAGACCCGAGTGGACCGAAAACGTAGTGACCGGGCCAAATTCACTGCATCGCTTTACTCTGGCCAATGTTGACATTTTCAATTGTCGGAAAATAATGTAAACGGTTGCAGTACAAGTATTTATTCCATTCTCGCATGCATCCTGAACCATTTTTCCATACAATGTCAACTTTCCATGTGACACAATCTGCACTTTGGACCCTGGGTTTTGAGATCTTAGGTCCTTACATCTAGGTAAAAACGTAAAAACACTTACGTGCTTCTTGGATCTCTTTTGGCATATCAAAATCTATAAAAAAAAATGGTGTATTCTTTAATCTGGCAGCATTTCGCATAATGTAATCAGTGTCTTGAAATTCCTGACAGTTTGTAATAATCGGCCTCCTGGGGGCTGACCAATAATCGGCCTCCTGGGGGCTGACCAATATTCGGCCTCCTGGGGGCTGACCAGTTGTACGTGTACCAATAATCGGAATCCTGGGGGCTGACCAGTTTTACGTGCACCAAGCCTAAGAGCCCTAACAATACATATCGAGTGCATATCGAATCTATCGCTGAGAAGATCTCATAACAACTGAAAACGATATTTACCCGTGCTTTCGGGGAAACCCCCAAAATATTAAATTGTTCCTTCGAGAGCTAGCTTTGAGGTCAGTGGATTTGTACGATAGAGTTTGCAACAACTCAGACTGACGATTAGTTACATCGATCACTTGACCAACTTTCTGGAACATACTACACACTGTATTTTACCATTGTTACAATCATTTTGTTCAGCTTTCACGACCTGCAGCTCATCAAAAAACTTCAATATTTTATTGTCCATTGAACTATTCAAAAACTGCAAACGATCACTATCATCCTTAGTTCCAACACACGTCCACCTGTTGTCACTCGATCCTTTATAACTGTTTGTAAAAAAGCTGTGTTTCCCGCAATATTGTTCAACACATCAAAATAGTTTTTCATTGAAAAACAAGCGCATTATATGTCATTGACATCATATTGAGAGTTTATATATAAGATATACATTGATTTAAGATCTCATAAAATCCAATTTAATCCGTTTAACATCGCACAAATCCCAGTCTTTTTACTTATTTCGGCTTTTAAATTTCCTGAGCGCATAAAAACATGTCTTCACTCTCCCCATTTTTAATTGTAAATTGTTCAATTTTAAACAAGTTTTCTTGAATGGTTTTACCTTGAAATTGCAGATTTTCTTGTTGTCTGCTTCTCCAATGCATTCGTTAACCTGCATTCAAAATGGTGGACAGCCTTTTCGAAGCGCGATTCTATGGAACATGTTCTAGAACTAAACACGTTTAGAAATATTTTTATGGAACATTTTCTAGAACTTAACAGGTTTAGAAATATTTCCGGCAAATAACATGTTTACGAGTAAGCGTTGAGATTATGAACACTTTCCTAAATGTGTTTAGACTAAACATAGGGTTAGTAACGTGTTCAATCGGTAAACACAATTATTTTGCAGTGTATGCACTATATGTTTTAACCTTAGATTATAGTTTAATCTGTGGAAGACAAACACGTCTATTTTGAAATAGTTGTGTCTTGGGTACTAGTGCAATCTTTTGTTGACAGGTGTTTCATCTATGACCTTGATCTACTTTCATATATCGTTGTATCGTTGTTCTTGTTATTAGATTTCAAGTCAACACAGGCGATGGTAGTCATACATGCCGCTAACTGTTTACATCTCGTCAGTACAGTTCTAAAACAATGGTCATTATTTTACTGATTTTCATAAATAAATGCCAGTTCAATTATAAATTAACAGATCAAAGTTTTTCATTACGTTTGTTAAATTTTATTTTAAAAAAATATGTGCCTGCCTACCTATGTGCCTGCCTACCTACCCAAAATTTGAAATTATGGTCGGGAAAAGACAAACATAATTATATTTAGGGGTTGCCTTGTCAACCTTATTTAATATGTAGTTGCAGCATAGTGTATTTAATGGTTGCCTTGTCAGCCTTATTTAATATGTAGGTGCAGCATAGTGTATTTAAGGGTTGCCTTGTCAACCTTATTTAATATGTAGGTGCAGCATAGTGTACTTAAGGGTTGCCTTGTCAACCTTATTTAATATGTAGTTCAGCATAGTGTATTTAAGGGTTGCCTTGTCAACCTTATTTAATATGTAGGTGCAGCATAGTGTATTTAAGGGTTGCCTTGTCAACCTTATTTAATATGTAGGTGCAGCATAGTGTATTTTTAACATGTGGTATGCATGCATTTGGTATACAAGTTATATGTACATGGATTTTCACAATGAGTATTTACATATATGCTTTAAACAGTTGTTGTCTCAACCCGACATGTGTTTTAAAACTTGAATTTCTTAAACAAATGCAACTCGCTCAAGTTTTAATTAAACTGGCGTCCATTGCATGTTTATTGGTGTGTAATATTGACACCATAAAAAGCAGTGTCAAATACATGTTTATTGGAGTGTGACAATGACGCCATAACAACCAGTGACCAATACATGTTTATTGATGTGTAACAATGACACCATAACAATCAGTGTATAAAACATGTGCATTTGTGTGTAACACTGACGCTATAACAACCAGTGTCCAATACATGTTTATTGATGTGTAACATTGACGCCATAACAATCGTTGACGCCATAACAAACAGTGTCAAATACATGCATTGGGATATGACATTGACGCCATAACAATCAGTGACCAATAAATGCTTATTGGTGTGGAACAATGACGCCATAACAATCAGTGTCCAATGCATGTGTATTGGTGTCTAACATTAACGCCATAACAATCAGTGTCCAATACATGTGTACCAGTGTGTAACCTTAATGCTATAACAATCAGTGACCAATACATGTGTATTGGTGTGTAACATTAACGCCATAACAATCAGTGTCCAATACATGTGTACTGGTGTTCAACCTTAATGCCATAACAATCAGTGTCCAATACATGTGTATTGGTGTGTAACATTAACGCCATAACAATCAGTGTCCAATACATGTGTACTGGTGTTCAACCGTAATGCTATAAAAATCAGTGTCCAATACATGTTTATTGGTGTGTAACATTGACGCCACAACAATCATTGACACCATAACAATCAGTGTCCAATACATGTGCATTAGAGTGTAACATTGGCGCCATAACACTCAGTGTCCAATACATGTGTATTGGTGTGTAACATTTATACCATAACAATCAATGTCCAATACATGTGTATTTGTGTTTAACATTGACGCCATAACAATCAATGTCCAATACACGTTTATTGGTGTGCAACAATGACGTCACAACAATCATTGAGGCCATAACAATCAGTGTCCAGTATATGTATATTGGTGTGTAACACTGACGCCACAACAATCATTCACGCCATAACAATCAGTGTTCAATACATGTGTATAGATGTGTAGCATTGACACCATAACAATCAATGTCCAAAACATATATATTGGTGTGTAACATTGACGCCATAACAATCAGTGTCCAATACATGTGTATAGATGTGTAACATTGACACCATAACAATCAATGTCCAATACATATATATTGGTGTGTAACATTGACGCCATAACAATCAATGTCCAATACATGTTTATTGGTGTTTACCATTGACGCCACAACAATCAGTGTCCAATACATGTGTATTGGTGTGTAAGAATGACGTCATAACAATCAGTGTCCAATACATGTTTATTGGTGTGTAACATTGACGCCATAACAATCTGTGTCCAATACATGTGTATTGGTGTGTAACATTGATGCTATAACATGCTGCATATATGAATGTAAAGCACATTATGTACATGGTTATTCCTCAGTGTACGAGTATGTATTATGTGTGCTTATATATTTCAAGAAAAATCATAGTTACCTAACACAAATCATCAGTGTCACTGTTCTTTCGTCTGTCTTCAAAAACGCACCGATTTAAGCTCGTGTTATTGACGTTAACACCATAACAATCAATGTCCAATACATGTGTATTGGTGTTTAACATTGACGCCATAACAATCAATGTCCAATACATGTTTATTGGTGTGCAACATTGACGCCACAACATTCATTGAGGCCATAACAATCAGTGTCCAGTATATGTATATTGATGTGTAACATTGACGCCACAACAATCATTGTCCAATACATGTTTATTGGTGTGTAACATTGACGCCACAACAATCATTCACGCCATAACAATCAGTGTTCAATACATTTGTTTTGGATGGTAACATTGACGCCATAACAATCAGTGTCCAATACATGTGTATATGTGTGTAACATTGACACCATAACAATCAATGTCCAATACATGTGTATTGGTGTGTAACATTGACGCCATAACAATCAATGTCCAATACATGTTTATTGGTGTGTACCATTGACGCCACAACAATCAGTGTCCAATACATGTGTATTGGTGTGTAACATTGACGCCATAACAATCAATGTCCTATACATGTGTATTGGTGTGTACCATTGACGCCACAACAATCAGTGTCCAATACATGTGTATTGGTGTGTAAGAATGACGCCATAACAATCAGTGTCCAATACATGTTTATTGGTGTGTAACATTGACGCCATAACAATCTGTGTCCAATACATGTGTATTGGTGTGTAACATTGACGCTATAACATGCTGCATATATGAATGTAAAGCACATTATGTACATGGTTATTCCTCAGTGTACGAGTCTGTATTATGTGTGCTTATATATTTCAAGAAAAATCATATTTACCTAACACACAACCATCAAAACGCACAGATGTAAGCTCGTGTTATTGACACGTGACTCTACTGACACGTGACTCTATTGCCCGACGCCCGGAGCTATTCCAATCGGAATCCGGGCAAGTTTCTCTTTCAAAAATGGTTGCCCGTCGTCGTAATTCAACCATTAATCATGTTTAATCGCGTGTAATTTAAAGCCGTAATGGTATTTGTCAAAACATAAAAAGTTGGTTGATTACACGAGTTGAACCAATCGTATAACAGCTTTCATATTAACATAGATGGATTGGTCACGCGCATTTGTCACGTTGGACATGTAGAAAATGATCACTGGCATATTAACAGTTTGAAAGGTGATTTCGTACTTTTATTTTTCAATGAATTGCTGTATTTTCTAGTATAAGCTCATTTTTAGCAAGACCGGTGCGGTTTTTGTTGTGATTGCAGCGCGATCCTAAAAATGAAAACAGTATTGTTTGTTTATGTGAAGCAATGGATAAATAAAGGGGGAAAAAGGAAAATAGTACCTTATTGTTTGATTCTAATTACATGTGTATTATTAATTAATTAGAATAAAACAAAGTAAAAAAGACAAGTATTCAGTATCGACAAAATCTACGTACCGGCAACTATTCATTGGTAATAACAATTTCGGGGCAAGTAAAATAAATCGGGGAAAGTGAATTTTCAGTCAGGGCAAGTGAAGTTTTGAAATCTACTTGCCCTGGGCTAGACCCCAATTTTAATTTTCTTGGAACACATTTTTGGAGGGTGCCGTCTGACAACGTTCTAAGTAGTGGCAATTCTGACGCACAAGGAATTTCTACTAGAAAGCAAAGAGCACCAGATTACAGCGCGATACAAGTAGTACCATTTGCAAGGCTGTAAATTGGGAAAAGATCCGTATGTTGACAACATATTTATCAATATGTAAGCGTTGGTAGACATCAAGTGAGATTAACTTAAGTTTAAGTAATACGTTTCTGAAGGGATTTTATCCTGTAAAAAATAGTGCGCATATGTATTATAACGTAATCGAGCGTCTACATGACGCTGGGAGTAAAAGCCGTACCGTACCATTCCGAAATATAACGGAAACAGCCGGTGCGTAGTACGGAGAATACCGAAAGTAGCAATCAATAGTTTAGTAATGGATCTAATACAGATTATCTGTATATTATCAGAGTATGCAGGATGTATATAACGACAAGCAATAATGTTTATTCATTTATTTATATCATTTATTTATATCATATATTAGAACAATTAGCATGCGTACATAAAATAGATATATATCAGATGCAACTGGATAATAAACAGAATCCGTGCAGATTCCGTGGTGTCAGAAGCAGTACATTTGAAGAGTAAGTAATTCGATTACCACGATATTAAATTGAAACCTTTTATCACATTACATCATGGTAACTATCAAAGGCCGTTCATAAATTCGCGAGTAGAAGTGATTATATAACTATGTACCACAGACATCTCTTTATCAAACCATACAATTATTTTCATCAATTCAATTCATTTCATTTGGCATAACATTTACATGTGTATTGCCTAAACAAGGCGGAATACAATACACAATATTTCAGAGAAGATTACAAACATACTTCATTTAGATAATGAATACATACAGTACAGTGGAATAGTTATAATTATTATGTTTTATAAATGGCATTTAATCACATTTTATTACCATTATCAATATTGTGTTTAAAAAGCATTTATATTTAAGGAATTTAGAACAATACATAGAAAATAATAAATATAATAAATAAAATAAATATATGTAGTCAGATATAACGGTAGTCAGAGTGACTACCGTTATATCTGACTACATATATTTATTTTATTTATCTTTTATATGTGTCCTAATTCAATGAAGTTTTTTGTTTGTTTTAGCCATATGGCCATCGAAAACATCTTTGCAGAAATCCTATTTTTCAGACATTCAAGGGGCGATAACTCTGTTATGCATGATTGCATCTGATTGGTTTTCGAAAGGAAAACGTATGTTGTGACCAACTTTCTCTGACATTTTCTCTTTGACACTTATACAATTTAAACATTTCTATAAAGCTTCACGTTTTAAAAAAAAAAATTGCCATTGTCCGTCTGTCCTTCCGTCCAGTCCCATAACTCTGATTAATGCCTCATCCGATTTCAATAACATTTTGCGTAAATGTTCACCATCTATTTATGCAAATCCGTTTTTTTATTCGGAATCAATACTTTTTGAGTGGCATCGTCCATCAGCACTTTTAGTGCTTTGATTATTTATTAATATGCAGGTCCAGGTTACGTGATTTGTTCGAGTCTTTGCTGCACATACTACACGTATGGTGGCTGGTAGTATTAGTTAGATGTATGTATGCGTATGTGGCCTTTTAGATCACTTTATGCCGAACTTGTTACACTGGAAATGGCGACTCACGTTTATGTATGCGAGTGTGTCTTTTTAGACTGCCCGACTCGGTAAATCCTTTACTACACATGCTACACTTGTATGGTGTTTCGCCTGTATGTATGCGCATATGATTTTTAAGCTTGCTCGGTTCGGTAAATCCTTTACAGCACACGCTACACGTATACGTTTTTTCACCTGTATGTTCGTACATGTGTCTGTTAAGACTACCTGAAGCGGTAAATCCTTCACTGCACACGCTACACCTATATGGTGTATCGCTTGTATGTCTATGCATGTGTAATTTCAGATTACCTGACGTGGTAAATCCTTTACCGCAAACGCTACATGTATATGGTGTATCACCTGTATGTGTATGCATGTGTATTTGAAGATTACCTGACGTGGTAAATTCTTTACTACACATGCTACACTTAAAAGGTGTCTCGCCTGTATGTATGCGCATGTGTGTTGTAAGACCGCCAGACTCGGTAAATCCTTTACTGCACACACTGCACTTAAATGGTTTGTCACCTGTATGTATGCGCATGTGTCTCGTAAGATTGCCTAAATGGGTAAATCCTTTACCGCAAACACTACACTTATACGGTGTCTCGCATGTATGTATGCGCATGTGTATTGCAAGACTGCCCGACTCGGTGAATGCTTTACTACACATGCTGCACGAATAAGGTGTCTCGCCCGTGTGAGTGCGCGTGTGTTTTACAAGACTGTCTGAACGGGTAAATGCTTTACTGCAAAGTCTACACTTAAATGGTGTCTCGCCTGTATGAATGTACATGTGTGTTTTAAGATGGCATGACTGTGTAAATCCTTTACTGCACACGCTGCACTTAAATGGTTTCTTGCCTGTATGAACATACATGTTGTAAGATCGCCTGACTGGATAGATTCTTTACTGCATACGCTACACTTATATGGTGCCTCGCCTTTATGTATGCACATGTGTCTGTTAAGATGATTTGTCTTTGTAAACTCTATGCTGCAGATACTGCATTTAAGCGGTTGTATGATGTAATGTCGTCTGAATGTGGTTTCTGGAACAAAATAAATGTGTCATTAATATACATGCATTCATTACTACGGGCTGATCAGTTGTAAAAAGTAAAATGACATTTTGTATTACGAGTGATAATCATGCCCATAGCTCATATGTAATCAATGCATGGTATACAGGCCTGACAGCAACATAACACAATGTACAAATCAAGTTTTAAGTCGGTTGGAATTGTGTAAGACAGGCTAGAGAAATTGAACGTAAAACATTACGGTCTTAGGTTTGCTATAATAAACAACATGTAGGTGGTTTTGGGCGTTATGCTGTTGCACGTGAAATTTACCCGTCAACCCATGTTTATACAACTGCACGGGAAATTTCAAAACACATCAAATGGTATATTATCTTATATTACACAATATTATACACCTGATATACAATCAGAGAACGTGGAATCGCTCTTCATACAAGCAATATATTAAGCAATATCAGACATTCGATAAGCCACATTAAAAAACATGAAAAAGAGGATAGTTTTAAAGAAAATAACTAAGGGTGAGGGTTGGCTTGGGGCGGGGAGTGAGGCTGGCAGTGAGTGGCTGGGTGTGGAGGGTCAGATGAGAGGGTACAATGTGGGGGTTTGATTGACGTAAGAAAAGGTACGAAATGTGTACATTTAAACAATATACATGAACAAATAAAACAAATAATAAACTTGTGAAATGCACAAGGTATTATTTCCAGGGATAGTAGGCTGATAGTACAGATATGATGAGCTATGCACCATGTGCCCGTGCCTGTCAACAATATCAACAACACAAAACAAGAAATGGAACGGTTGGATGGGCGACGGTGTTGATTGAGATGAGCAGAAGTATAATTATCCATCAACAAATTAGGGGAAAATATTGTGACACAAAACGCGCAACATTGTGTCTCGCCTAATGTGACATGTTTCAAGCAATCTTCATCTTAACAAACGCGAGGGTTTATAGCAACTGATGACGCGGTCAAACACTGTTGTCAGCATTCAGTAGGTCAGCATTCAGTTTTTCTTCATGGGGCAAAAAAATGCAAATATTGAATGACAGAACAGACATTACCATTTATATTTTTATTGAATATTCAGTGTTGGTGTTGTGTAATGTTTTAAAGCAATTAATTTCTGTTTTATAAGTGCAGTTACAGTGTCCTCTTTTAAAACCGAGATTTTTTTATTTAGATAATATATATTAAAACTCTTGAAATAACTCTTAAATCTGGTTGTTGTGTAATGTTTATCAACATACAGGTTATTTTGACTTGTTGTATATCCAGCTCGTGAACTTGTATTGTTTCACAAAACTCACATTTTAATCAAAGAGTATCATGTTTGATAAAAAAAGATCAGCCGAAAGTAATGTGATGTTGCTGCTGGTATGCCGAGAACTATAAGCACTATAACAAAACCGATGGCAGTTATAGATTCACAGTTAAAAAATACTTCAGAAAACATATCATTCATATTGGGCTACCTCAAAGGGGAGACAAACTGAAGTGCCTCTAAATAAAAAAAAGTTGAAGTCATAGGGAAAGAACGATAACAGATTTCGAAAATTTACGCCAGAAAACATATTTCTACCCTGGAAACTCCAGGGTGAAAAATACAGACTTTTGAAGTAGCTCTAAATAAAAAACGAGTGTTTAAATTTAGAAATGATGTGATATTTAGAATCAAAGTCAAAAACTACGCCGAAAAATTGTCCATAACAAGAAAGTTGACTTTTGGGTATAAGAAGTGACTTTTGTCAGAATCGGCTAGATGCAGGGAACAAGCAAATGTCTCCATATATTAATCAAAGTGCTGAAGGCACTGATGGGCGGTGCTTTTTGCAAGTGTTGGAATGAATGAAATGGAAGTGCTGTAAATGTAACTTCCATGGTTTGTTTTTTACATTCAGTGATGTTTCAGATGATTGATATTCATTACCAATTTCATATTTAAACATATGTTAGCTAACTCATATGGCCCGAATTAGCTTCTGTAGATTCCCAAAATGTGACTCCAAGGTCACTCCAATTATTCACTCCACTCCACTCCAAGACTCCACACCAAGACTCCACTCTATATAATATATTATGCCCTTCAGCGAGCCAGTGTTCTATTTTCAGTAACATGATACACTTTCTATGATACATATACCGTCTGCTTGTAGCATGATTATAACCAGAGTTATAAACTTTTAAACGATGATAAAAAGTTGAACTTAGTGCAATTTTGATAAAATAGGTATGTATGACCTAAATAAATAATAAATTGCCTTTATTCTGAACACTGTTTCTTATTTAGGGCATCAAATTAAAGGGAGTACATCAGGCTTTTCAAAGGGGTCTAGGGGTCCGACTTAAAATTGACAAATAATGATATCTTCTATTTTAAAGCGCCTAAACATAATAAATGATCCTAAAAATGACCCCTTAGTTACAAGGAAATTCATTCTGTACAGTAATACGTGCTATCCTAGGTTACGCACCAGGGTAAATTTCAGCATTGTATGCCCGATTCCGTCCTAGCTATATGGTGTATTTGAAGTTTAAACCTTAACAATATGGTTCAATCATCATATTTTGATGGATATAAGTGTTTTATCATGAATTGGTACATTTTTATAATTTAAGATATTTATAGAAAAATCCTGATGTACTCCCTTTAAAGGCATGCATGAGAGACTACTTCTTCTAGCGTAGTGTTGCATAGTGCTGTTAGGTTTGTCACATTTCTAGAATGCCTTTGAAATCTCCCCGCATACCACTGACGGTGCATTCGCACCGCCAAAAATTAGGCACGGACACTCATTTACAATTGGAAAACATACTAATATAGATTTGCAAATGAATGGTGTTATTTGTATCTCAAAGTGTACATGTTGCAGTGCATGTTTATTATTGACTGACATTGAAGAACATCTAACTTTAAATAGATGTAAACATGTTTATCATGTATGCAAATTATTTATGCAAATTCGTTTATTATGATGATCAACAACTGTACCCTTTATACAGGAGATGGGGTTTTTATCTACATATGTACATAGTTTTAAATTGTCTTACGTTATAACGTGGAACTAAACATTGCCGCTTATTATAACTACTTATGGACTGTTGGGGTTGCGTTCATCACCGATACCGACGCTGGACAAACCCTGCGAGATGTACACATGTCGGATTTGCTTTGCTAATCCTGCATACGATGGTGTGGAAAACGGAGGAGCCAACTATAAAGCAAGTGTTAGTTGGGTTAGCTTACTTATTAACTGAACTTGTACTTCATCACCGACGGGAATACGGGCAGTTGGAATAACATAAAGCAAGTGTCTGTTGGGTTAGCTTTCTTATTAACTGAACTAGTACTTCATCACCGACGGGTACACGGGCAGTACAACAGCTAGAATAACATATTTGGCATTGGATGTACACATGTCGTATTTCCTGTGCTAATCCTGTATAAGACGGTGAGGAAAACGGAGGAGGCGACTGTAAAGCAAGTGTCCTCACCGACGGGTACACGGGCAGTACGAACAGCTGCAATAACATATTTGGCATTGGATTAACCCTCTGCGAGATACACATGGATTCCACGTGCACCCAGATTGATATACTTGGAACGCTTTTAATCATCTGTTTCCTGATTGGCTGAGACCATTTCGAGCCGGCTATCGGATTGACCTAGTCACAATTCTGCAGGCAATCCAAATGAGTAAAATCTACAAATTCAACTGTAATCTTCGTCAAGAAAACTTACTCAACTACAAACTATCTTCGTTGGACTTCTTCGCTCCTATCAACTGTACTACTGATGTCCTTGGACAAACCCTGTTGCCTTCTACAGGACTCTCCTGCAGACACAGGGCCTTCCCCAGCCATTTATGGCGTAGCGGCGCCGCGATCCCTTAACTTTTGAAACAGACCTGCCACGATCCTTAATCTGACCGCGACCCTTTAAAACCATGCCGCGATCCCTTAAAAGTGGGTCAAAACATTCATTTCCCAGTGTTAATTAATCACATATCTGATCAAATAACGCATTGAGGCATAAACTCCTAACAAGCATACGTCCTTAGCTCCTGATTGGAGTGTTTTCATAACGATTAGAGGGGCAGAGGTGTTAATTACCTCCGTGATAAGGGTCTAATTCAAGAATTCAACCATGCGTACATGACCTGTAAACGTATTACGTCATCAAATGTGAAAACAATTTACTTATGTTATATTTTATTGTAGCGTTAAATTAACGTGCCTCCATCCATTTTATCGCGTTTTAAATAGTTAATGATGAGAAAATAATCTCACAAACGCAAATTAATCGATAATCACATAAAATTATAAAAATCTCGGGGTTGCAGATTATAAATTTAGGTTACTTCCGGTTTTGAATTTGCTTCCGTGTTTCGACGAAAACGATTAATTATGATTAATTATTAATAAAGACAGCAATTTTATAACATTTAAATAAACTTATAACCGTTTCCTACCTTCTTTTTCTTTGAAAACGCCAATGACTTGATGCAGTTAACATGACTTAGACGTTAAGTTATTGTAAGACAATGTCAGCGTAAAAAGTTGATGTAAATCCGGATAGTCCTTATTTCGGATTCTTAAAAAACACACGACACTGAGTTTTCAAGTGTGTTTTTTTTAAATGTTATTCACTTAAAAATAATATAATTACTCCTGCTTAACTTCACCACATCTATAGTGAAGTGTTGAAAAGATAAAAAAAATCTAGAACGGCAAAGGAAACAATGTATATAGTTGTGTGTTATCATCTTTTTCCAAAAAAACAACAACAAAAAAACAGTAAAAAAATCTACATGTACTATCTATGGCAGACTGGTAGATATATTTAAAACATGTTTTAAATGTGTCAGGTGTATGCCAAAATCCGTATTTTACTTCAAAACCTGAAAAAAAAATCGACATGCAGGAGGGGACCCCCTCCCGCACCCACCCCACACCCTCGCGCGTTAAATGCCACTATCCCTTAAAATATTCCTGGGGAAGGCCCTGAGACATAATATTCTTTGGATATGATCGACAAAAGGTCAAGTGCCACAAGGCGAGGATAAAAAAGATATCTATTTCAGTATTCTTCATTAAAGTTAATTTAGATTTGGATGCTTTTAGAAAATATAATATGAGAGGATTTAATACGTATTGAGATTAGGAATTACGTTGTATATAAGTATGACTAAGGAGCCTGAGGAGGGAATGTTCATGAGTGGAATCTAGAAGGGCATGGTGATGTTTCTGATTCTGATCTGAATATTGTAGAGATAATTTGTTATCAGGAACACATGAATATTCAGATACAAATGCCCCATCTCATAGTACTGCTAGAGTACTGAAGTTCACACACAGTATAACTACTGCCTATCTCTAAGCCATAACACTGAGTGTCGTCATCTGTAAACCCCACAGGCTCCTATATTTTCAACTTTCTGTGAGGTGGGTTTTAAAAAAAAAGAAACTAGAAATACGAAATACTTTTTCACAATTGTGTTTACTAATACAATTATTAAATATCATTTTACTTCTGTGCCAATTAAGTTTTTATGAGGTGGATTTTTCAATACTTTCAAAAAGGACTCCCTGATTTAACCCTGTATAAATGTATTATAAATGTATTTGAAAAACCTGCCCTAGCTCCATCTAGTGATTTTATACGGTTGTGGGGCCTGTCATATTTTATACTGTTGGTCATAGGTAGCTGTAACCGTGTTGGGAACTAAACAAAAATATATCAAATTAAAAAAAAAATATATATATATATATTTTTTTTTAACTTAATCAGAATGCCGAGAATAATACACAAATCCGGGCTTGATAGAACCCTCTAGATGAATGTAGTCTCGAAACAGAAAACCGAAAACAATTCGATCAAACCGTTTTTCTGTGACAAGTCAACATATCGACATTTCTGTGGAACAGAGAAACATTCAAATTCGTCATCAGTTGTGGCGATTCTTCTAAAGTAATGTATATCGGAATCAAACCAAGTATTTTCAATAGCGGAACAAGTAATATATACATTATTCACCCCACCGTCTGCTGAAATTGTTTAGAATAGTCTATATCATCTGCGACGCTTGATTTCTTAACGTTGACCTTTGGCTTTAAAAAGCAAGCGTCTTATATGATCCAGACTCTATCCAACAAGAAGCAGTGGGCGTAGTGAATATACTGAGATTTTCAACCAGACCTTTATTTGTGGATTCTTCTCGGAATTTAACCAGTAAAATTACTGATGAAAACAGTTTAGGTAGAAATAATGTCAAGACAGAGATCCAAACCTTGTATTTGACAGGAAAACTTTAAGGTGAAAATGCTTTGAACAAAATACCAAGTTTAAAGTAGGTTAAGTAAAGGAAAATAGGTTAAGTAAAGGAACAACTAAATATTTTTATATGAAATTTACAGTATATCACATAATTATCATAAACATCATATAAAGGCAAAAATACTAAAAAAAATAATATGAAGATGTTTTTAAACAGTGCACTATACAGAGAATCTAGCAGGAATTAAAACTGATCAATATCAGAATATGTTTTACATATAACTTGCAATATATTACCTTGATATAATAGTCTAGATTGTGCCAGCCATTAAAAAGTAAAAAGAAAATATATAAAGTTGTTTTATGCAACTTTTGCTCAACTCACCTGTCTTGAAATCAAATATTATGAGTAGCATAATATATCAATATAATTTGTACAGGTAAGCGACCAATCAACTACCATGACCAGGTATGTAAATAACATACGCATGCATTTAATGTCTGCATTGATTATGAACATTGATTATGAACATTGATTATGAACATTGATTACATTGATTATGAACATTGATTATGAACATTGATTTTGTTTCTTTAAAAACAACGTCAACAGGATTGACTGAGATTTTAATTGATAGCACCAGCTAGCTAATGATATCAAGGTAACATATTGCAACTTTTATTGCAAAATTAGATGTGAGTTCTAATTCCTTTTGGATTCACTTTAAAGTGCCCTATTAAAACCTCTTTATTTATATTATTTCTGTTTTTAAATAATTTTTATGTTTTTTACTAGGATATTGAGATGAGGTTCTGCAAGTTTCATGGGAAAATATGCAGAAGTATTTGAGATATCCAACTTTGAAAATTTTCTTTTGTACCAGGCGACATAATCCTTAAATGTGTTTGTTTTCAACAAGTAACATGTTCAGTTTTCTTTTCTTTTTTTAATTGTATATATGTTTGTTTAATTCCCAACAATGATACAGCTACCCGTGCTTTTGTTGACAGGGTACCACTCAAAATGCTAAGTTCAGATAATCATAAAGGATCAGTTATATGTGTTCAACTTTCCACCCACGACATATGCTCTCAAGCATGTTTTGTAGAATACATTAATTGGAATCTATTAATAATAGGTCTTACTATTTTCCTACATAACACATTCAACATTTGTAAATGTAAACATACGATTGGATAATCACAGTTCCTACACAGTCCGTTATATGGGTTATTTTACATACCAGGTTGATGAATATCTTTGTGTGTGGACTGGTAGACATAATCAGTGGTTGGCATAAAATAAAATATGTAAATGGAGAAACTCGTACTAAGGGCGCTAATTAAATATAACCCATGCATAGTGTATAACCTTATCTTCACGCACATTATACGTGTTTGTTTGATCTGTCGATACTGTACAAAATAAATGCTGTTATGAAGCAGTAATGCTTTTATTTCACGCTTTAGAATACCTTAAACATTAAACAAGTTATGAAACAAAAACCTACCTAAATCGAGCGCTGTGTTGATATGTGTTTAGTCGTGAACGCGATAAAAAAGGCACGTTTTTCCGCAACCGTGATATTATTGTTTCACTATAATGCTATTTAATAGAGATATGGGACATATAGGGCGTATGCAGTGTTATACAGGCCATTAGGGCCTATAAGTTCACTATTAGGTAATCGGATATTAACGTTATTACTACAGGTTTAATGCAGGGCAATGACTATACGGCACTTATAGACGAACAGTTTAAGTTGGCCCTGCCTGGTTCCTTTGTGTCAAGCATGTGCTTATTGGTCGAGGTCAGTATTACATTATGTTAATACGAATGACAACCGTAAAATATACGAACAATTTCCAGTACGAAAGCTCGACACTCGCATTAGGGATGTTCTCTGGGCAAGTTTTGACATTTTCAGAAACAGATATTTTATTTGGAAATCGTAAATTGATACAGTTTTGAGCAAAATCATCAAGCAAAACGTTATATTTATCAAAACAAGATGAACGTCAGATTCCACAGCTTAACCGTTTTAAAACGTATATAATATCTGTGTACAAAGTTGAGAAACTAATCGCATATAAAAAATTAAAAATGAATAAGTTTGAAACCATGTGGAGTCAATACCTTGCTTTGTGTGGAGCTGGAGTACCGAGATAATTTACTTAGTTGATTTTTCCAGTATCAAACTGTAGCAAATAAACTTAATGTTTTCATTCCGGGACATACAAAGCTTACCTTACTAATCAGAAATAACATACCCTTGCTTATATCTTGGTCTTTCTTAATCAACCTTCTTGTTTTTTTCAGAAAAAATAATAATTTGGAAGTTGTGTATTAATCCTTTAAAACTGTCCTGCAACATTTTCCTTTGATAATGGATTTATATACAGATTTATTACACAGGATGGGTTATTGTTTTTTTCTCTTTCCTAAAACAAAATATCATAAAAACTCAGTGAGCCTCGGAGTAAAGGCAGTGCATGGATTTCATAACATGAAACATTGTTTATTTTTGATACTATAACATTAAAATTATCTGTGTATAATAACTCGGTTGTGAAACAAAAAATATTCTTTACATTTATTATTGTATTTTCCCCCAGAATTTATAGAGACTCACTACAATCTTACAGCATCCATATATTCTCTATATAGCAATCATACTATATTTTCCACTAAAATAGTTTTGGAAGTACCTCTGGATTGCAGTGGGGCCTTGTTTTACATTAAAATTGTACATTCTATGATTGTAAAGAATAAGAAAACCTCCCCATTTATTGTTGAGGGTTGGTCACAAACCTATTACGGGGTGAATAAACGGATCACCATTAAATTGAATCTGGTGATTGAAATTTAAAAAAAAAATATAAAACTGCTTTGACATTTACAAGTCGACGAGTTTTATTTTTTTAAACCATAGTTTTATCAAGTCTAAGAATTTTATTTTTTAAATCATAGTTTTATTTCACAACAGAATTGCTTCATTTTGTTTGTTTGCATTCTATTAGAAATGGATATAATGTAGGATTTAAGATTGTAACTTATCATATTTCAAGCAATTTGTTTGTTGCCGTCATTTATGATAATTTTTGGTTCAATTAAATAAGGATATTGGAAGCTTTGGGTAGAGTTTATTTATCCTTAAGGCCAAAGGAAAAATAATAGATTTTTGTTTTTCACTAGTGGAATACACATATAAAAGTAGATACTGATTTACTTTTATGTTCGATCTCTGTCAGAATTGCGTGTACAGTAATTAACAGTAAAAATGTCAACGTAACTCCAAAATGTGTGTTATTTAAAGAATGTTTAATCAACAATAATTAGAAGCCGGCTGACCTATATTACTTTAGTCGTTTTCAAAAGAAATGCCATAGGACCTTGTCATAAAAATGTTTTAGAAAAAGTTGAGCATTATAACATACTTTATTATTTTGATTTATCAGTTTAGTATAAAATAAGTGGGTGGGGTACGCGTACATAAATGGTTGATTTTTTAAAAAAAAAAATCGATTGGGGATTACAATTGTTGGTGTATGTTTTGAAAGTCATGTATAAATGTAATCGGAAATTAATCGTTGTTTTTTATTAAACTTAATGTTATTAAAATAAAACGTGAAATTGTTCATGGACTCTATTATTTCTTCTTTTAGTGAAATTTCAAAGTTAGAAACATATGTCTTCTTCAACAGGTCGGCACTACGTACTTTCCCAGCCAACGGCAACCTGCATGATTGTTTTAAATGCACATTACACATTAATATGCAGATTTCTGTAGTCCAGGGTTAAATCTTTACAGAGGGATTTAATAACGCCAACCAATAAATATGTAGACAAATGGAATGATGAAATAAATGTATATCAATATCGGGGACAGTCAGACAAATGTATATCAATATCGGGGACAGTCAGACAAATGTATATCAATATCGGGGACAGTCAGACAGATGAATATCAATATCGGGGACAATCAGACAGATGTATATCAATATCGGGGACAGTCAGACAGATGTATATCAATATCGGGGACACTCAGACAGATGTATATCAATATCGGGGACAGTCAGACAAATGTATATCAATATCGGGGACAGTCAGACAAATGTATATCAATATCGGGGACAGTCAGACAAATGTTTATCAATATCGGGGACAGTCAGACAAATGTATATCAATATCGGGGTCAATAAGACAGATGTATATCAATATCGGGGACAATAAGACAGATGTATATCAATATCGGGGACAGTCAGACAAATGTATATCAATATCGGGGACAGTCAGACAGATGTATATCAATATCGGGGACAGTCAGACAAATGTATATCAATATCGGGGACAGTCAGACAAATGTATATCAATATCGGGGACATTCAGACAAATGTATATCAATATCGGGGACAATAAGACAGATGTATATCAATATCGGCGACAGTCGGACAAATGTATATCAATATCGGGGACAGTCAAAAAAATGTATATCAATATCGGGGACATTCAGACAAATGTATATCAATATCGGGGTCAATTTCTCAAGAATTAGGAATCAGACGAATGCACATAGCGCTGTTGCATAATGTCGTCTGATACTGGCAGCTAGGGGTTTATAAACGACATCGTTATTAGCTTTGACATCATGTGTATGACATTGACTCTTACAGAAATAGTATTTGACAGCTATATAGTATTACAGTATTTAGCTAAGCAACATCGAATATTTACTCAACATGTCTATACCTAAACCATATAAAACAAACCATTAATATCATTCATCTACCACTATGTTCTCAAACAGGATCATTCAATAAAGGGTCCCGAAGCTTGTTCTCGTATCGCTATAATTCTCAAATATGCTGTCGTGGCTAATACGCCGCCATTTACTATTTACCTGTACTCGCTGTATCGGAGTTTATCGAGACGTTTTATCAGTTGTGTACTTTTAGAAGCAAAAACACGCAGATTCAGTCAAAATGAATCATGTAGCCTATGCTATTAATTACGGTCCGACGGTATTTGTGATTTTAATTATGGGTCCATCAATATTAATTATTCCTGTTTACAATGTCCATCGCCATCAGCTCTGAGGCGGTAATACATAAAAGACATACTAAATACAAATACACACATATATTAAAACATGTTCTGGAGAAGAGCATGAGAAATATTTAGGTATGAGTAAACACATTTAAGGATAAACACGTATATATTATTGAAAGTAATTATAGCATGCATGTGGTTCACACTTCACTTTTATGTTATGCATTCAACATATTAGAAATTAGAATTACATAGAATCATAGACAACACTACCGTGGTACTGATGTCAATGAATTGATGGAATGAAAATGAGCCACTATTAGATAAGTAGGCCATAGATGACAGGGTTAACGTGTTTTTTTAAATTTGAAATTATGTATTTGATGTCACATTATAAACACACACTGTCCTGCAGATAAACAAAGCTTTAAACCAATGTACTAAATACAAGAATCATGATTTTTGAGTAAGGTCAGGAACATCGACAAGATCTTAGGTAACGAGGAAATTGAATAAGCTCTTATTAATAACACAACAAGAAACAACTTTCCTATATTATAATGCGTCCTATATGTATCTATAACGAAATTAACGCTATGCAGGGTCATTTATTGATCCAGCACTGTGCACTCACTAAACAGTATCATTGTCGAGAACCCTTTAACTCGAAATCCCATGGAAAACGACAGCGAGATTTGATAATGACAAGGCCTGAATAGGCGGGGGAAAAAAGAAAATCTCTTCTTCTAAATAGTATATGACAAAATGTTCAGATTATCTTATTTGGGGCATATCTGTTAGTTTGATATACATTTTGAGTAAAAATTCTTAATTTATTTTTTTAACATTTTGTTTACATCGGTTGTTATCGAAAGTTTATATATACAAAAAAAAAAGGTTTCATTTTATTTTTAAAATTACCCATTATTGCACTTGGTTAATCAACACAAAAGTGTATACAATGCTCGTCAAAACTTGTCGATACTCAAACTGAAGTTCTTTAAGCATACATTCACATATATTCACGGTTAGACAGAAGTAAATGCATACGTACATTTTAACCCTCGGATGCAAAAATGGTTGTCCTCCGTGGAATAAGTGGAACTTTCAACTAAAAAAAAGGAGTCAGAACGGAGACATTGTTGACGTTAAAAGTATGTTAGTTGTGAACTGCATCCATATTTGTATTTGTTCGTCAACATTTTAAGTTTTAACATCGTATGAAGTCAGTTAGTGTGATTGAAGTTGGTAACTGTACAAATCTAGCGCCTTTTTCATGCGAGCACAGGTGTTTCAGAACAGAAACAATGGCGGAATCAATCTTGATTTTGATCCTTCGATTTTGAGTATCTTACTGCACTATAAAAGAAAATCAATGAAGAAATAAAGAATAATACTTTTTTTTTCAAATTCGCATATTTACTTATAATTAAATTTGCTAATTTATCCGATTTTGGTTGATTTTTACGTAGTCCTTTGTAACATCGCTTTTCTAATGGCGGACAAAATTGTATTCTCGCGAATTCTCGCAGGTGCGTGGAACGACAGCATATTTGAGTAATTGACCAGTGTTAGGACCATTTATTGAATGATCCTGTCCCAAATTAGAACGGTTTGGTGCTTATCAAACTTTGAGTAGTTTATACATGTCACTGGACGGGATTATCATGTTGTTACCTGAGGTTGGATGCATAACAGAAGAAGGTTGACAACGGTCGTGGCTAGTGAGTCTTACATATGCACTGCTAGCCATACACCGGTGGTATAAGTCACATTTTACTACTTATTTAACAATAAAACAAATGCTTATTTAGTTTACAATTAAACCAGAGACATCATAAACGTTGCACAATTCAATCATCGAGCATGCTACAAATGTATAACATAGGATATATGATAAGTTGTAATGTAATAATTGAGACAACTTACTTTCTTGACACTCTCCGTACACATTGAATGAAAATGAACGTAAACAGTGCAACCATGGAATGAATTGCAAATGTACTAAATAGGTTATATAGTAATTTGATGCCCAACCTTACACACAGGATACGAGATAGTATTCGGAAGTGTCACTCATTAGCGAGTATGTTACGATAATTGACACCGGAGTCTTCCTTCCTTTGTTAATTATTTGTAATTAGTGTCACTCATGTTTGATCGATAGATTCGACAGAGATTTAGTCCTTATTCATTGTATGGCAAAACACGTATATTTACATATCGATCGATTCTATATGTCAAGCAGATTGTTTACAGGTAAGATTAAGCAAAACATGTTCTGTTTTGATGACCATAGAGCTATGAATCCATAAACACTCCGAAACAAAACCATCACAGTGTCCCCTAAATCACGGTTTGGCGGATGCGAAACTTGCAGAGACGAAAGCCGCATTTAAACTGAGTAAGCCTGTTCTACTCCAACCACTAACGGTATTGTTGGTAGCTAGATTATGCTTACAATTGTATTATATATTAACAAAATGTCACCGTATATGTATTTCATGGGCAAAATTAAAATAACGAACACGAAACGAAATTTGTAACCGTATATTATCATACATCCTACAATATAAGTATTTTGCATTGGTCAAGAAGCAGTCACATGTGCTTAAATAGTTTTGACCATGTTGATGGGATATATGCCAAGATACCGTGCAATAGTATATCCCGTAACCGTGCAATAGTACATTTAGCGTGCAATAATTCATCTGTGTCATTGACATTATGCGGCATATCAGGAAGTATAAAAACGACGTATCAGGGATAATAACATTACAGCTTAATGGTCATACTAGACCAATTCATTTTCCATAGACGTACACTATAGCTCTAAACTCTGTACATAGTTCCCTATAAGAAGCTATATTTTTGCTTACTACTTTTGAATTGAAAGACCTATCTTAGTTTTATCCACAATAAAAACCTCATACATCAACCCTATTTTGAAATATGCTGTTTTGGTCGGATGGTGCTGACCCACCTACGTTCATGTAGAAACATTAGGAAAATGTTAAATATAATTCTTTTTTATTATGCAACACATTATGAATACATTACACAAATGCATGATTTAACCTTTATAAGTAAACTTCAAAAGTTAAATTATATTTTTGTCAACCAATCAAAATTAAGAGATTCTGTGTAATAGTTCCGAATTTGAACTTTTGCACTGTCCACTGAGTGTTGGTAATTGGTGTAGTCTCATCTAGTGATAAGTTTAGTTACCTCCCTTAGTAATTTATATAACTATGAACCAGTTAAAATAGTGTAGTTACCTCCCTTTGTATACATTTCGCCATTTACAAATTAATCTTGCCGACCTGCTGCTGTTTGTTATCTGTTTTTTTCAATCGGCGACAATTGATGATACTAGATAGAAGTTTTGAATTTGAATATTGATCGTATCAAACTCTAAACGCATACAATCAATGACTGGGTAGGCCTATCAACTTGACTGTTTACTGTTTACTGTAATATAGAGAAGCACTCAGTGGTACGAGAAATGGTCACCAAACATATGAAGGAAACCCGATCAAAATACGCAGAGATGATTGGTGGTTCTTTTGATGAACATATGGATGCAATGCAGCAATATTCCATCAAACAATCTTGTGTTTTTTTCCCAGTAAATATTCAATAATGGTTGGTGTGTTATGTTTGTCAACGCAATTATTGTGTGTTTTATAATAATGACTGGGTAGGCCTATGAACTTGACTGTTTACTGTTTACTGTAATATAGAGAAGCACTCAGTGGTACGAGAAATGGTCACCAAACATATGAAGGAAACCCGATCAAAATACGCAAAGATGATTGGTGGTTCTTTTGATGAACATATGGATGCAATGCAGCAATATTCCGTCAAACAATCTTGTGTTTTTTTCCCAGTAAATATTCAATAATGGTTGGTGTGTTATGTTTGTCAACGCAATTATTGTGTGTTTTATAAGTTACGGACATTGTCTCTTTCAATACCAAGACAGCTCCACAGAGTTTGACTGAAGCACGACATGCGCTGTGAAGCGGTACATACCGATCGGTTGATTCGATTCTGTAGTCTGACATCTGATTGGCTAATCGTAAGGTCAATCTGACGTGACATCCAATGCAGTGTTGTCAGATCCTTAGTAGTGTTGAGTATCGTAGCGTGATAATTTGTCTGATTTTAATGAGATTGCAACTCAAATAGTACCTGAAACATTACAGGGACGATGATGAACGTGACACAAATGACAAAATGAACCTGAAGGCATTTGCTATCTAATGTGACGTGCAAATAAAACGTTAATCTGCATGAACGAATGTTTCAATAAAGTTACCTTTGGGATTTGTTTCATAACAAACAAATTAAATATCATTATTCTACGACAAATATATTGTCATTTTTGCAACACTCGAGGACATGGTTTATGATATATCTTAAGTCAGTATATTTAGTATATGAATTATTCGATACAATCGTGGAATATTACGAATTGAGGTGGGGGTGGGGGTGGTAAAAGGAGACGTTTAAAATAAAGGTATTTCCTGTATGAATATGTTTATTTCCAAATCTTCTGTATCGTAGCAAATATCACGTACTTCAAGATAATGAAATAAAACAAACATGTCACTGTACTAGTTTTTTTTTTTTTAAATTAAAAAAATATTGGATTTTGGAGCAACTCTTTGTCTTTAACTGTAAGCATCTACATCGGATGCCAAGGTTTATCGGATGTCTCCAAAGATTGGTGTCTTATTTTTTTTTAAAAAAGAAGAAATATACTTTTTACAAGATTTTCATTTGCTACCGAAAGATGAACCATATATTATATCACTATGGGGGTTATGACTTTTTTATTAATTCAGTCTCGTTAAGCGAGAGATGTCGCCTTTCTGTTTAATAATACTTTTGAATATAAATTGCATAACAAGAAGAAAATGATGCAAAACATCAGGACGGCACAGAATGTTTCAACAGGAGGAAAGAAAGTTGTATTTATTTTCAAATTTGTATTATATAACAACAAAAATGTAGAAATATTTTAAAAAGTATAAAAAAGTTATATGGCAACAGTAAGCAATAGTAATTTGAGAACAAAGCCACATACTTAAGATATCACAACATATTTACGGGTTTGCATTAATTGCTGATGATATTTATTTCTAGAATGTTATGAAGATGTTTAAAATGTTTAGGTAGTTTGAATTAGGTAAATAAATATATAAAAAAGGAAGCTGATATGATCAGTGAAATGTATACTATGACAAATGGATTGGTACCCGGTTCAACAGTTAACAGTTCATCGAGACAAGGCAACTGAAACATCAAGTGGTATCTGTTAATGTTGAACATGCCAATGTTCAGTGGACAAAGTTGGATTTAAGTTGATAACTAACAAAATGATTTAAGGGAATATAACTTCGATCAATCGCTAATAGTGTGTAGTGTGGTATAACACCAACAACGGCCCTTGTCAGTGTGTATCACGCCTAAATGCTTGGGTTGTTGTCGTTGGAGGTTGCCAGTACATGTTTACTCTGACGTTGACGTGGGGCTCAATGCAGGAAAATGATAGGTACGAACAGCTTTTAATTCATTCTTAAAAGGTATGTCATAAAGGCTGTGCCGTGGTATCTGGTGGCGTGTCTCAATAATTATGTAAAGTGGAAGTTTTATAATAATATTAAATCATGTGTTGTAGTAAATGGTCATGCATGCCCTTGTTTATTATGCATTGAGGTTGCAGACAAGGAGACCCGTTGTCACCTTATATTTTTGTAGCATGTGCTGAAGTATTGGCCATCTTAATTAGAACAAATAAACATATTACAGGTATAATGGTAGATGGTACTGAGTTCTTGGTAAATCAATATGCGGACGACACTAGTCTCACACTAGATGGCTCTGAAAAGTCATTAAAACATACGATATTGGTTTTACAAATGTATGCAAAAATGTCTGGTCTTAAATGTAACATCGAGAAACAAGAGTTATCTGGTTTGGTGCAAACATGGGGAGTAATGATATATTATGCCCAGAGACTACGTTAAATTGGGATCAAAGCAATTTCAAACTACTGGGAATCATATTTTCAACGAACCTGGAGGATATGATACCTTTAAATTACAATAATAAGATTAAAGAAATCAAAGAACTTATATCTATATCATGTATATGGTCAATAATTAAATTAAAGTTACCTCCAATTATAGCATAATCATTTCCAATATTAATCAGTACCTCCTTCAATTGAGTTTTTACATTTTTACCCAAAACCTCAATATTTAAGTATCGGATCCATACATTATATGGTGGGACACGTAGAGATGCGTACCGACAATTATGCCATCAATTCAAATTGGTTCTAAAATATTTCATTCTTTTTCTAAAAACATAATTCCAGATTTCGGCGATTTTCGTCTAAAAACGCAACGTTTTCCCCAAAACTCACTAAAGCCCCAACGCTCAGATGGCACACATGTCTCATTTGGAAGCTTAATGTATGTCGTTAATTGTAAGCGTTTATAGTTTGATACGATTCAAATCCTCCAAAAGTTCCACCAATCTGATTCATTGAAGAACATAGAAGTAACAGAAAAAGTTGACAAGGTCAATTTCTAAATGGCGAAATGTATACTAAGGGAGGTAACTACACTAGATTAACTAGTTAACAAAGATATATATTACTAAGGGAGGTAACTACACTAAACATGTTAATTTATATAAGAACATACTATAATAGTAGTAGCTGCATTTCAATAAGTTATGTTGTTGAATTGGGTTTAACGGTGCACGACACATCAACGTTATATGGCACCAACATGAACTAACGTTCAAGGCCACCCTCTCCATTTAAATCGAGGTATAAATATGCAGAATGGGCCTAGAACCTTTTTCACCAGCAACATTGCAAATTTGCTGAAAATTCTATCATTCTTCGCTGTAGCCAATGCCATTGTTTTCTGCTACCACTCAAGTAGCATCTGAAACAATACGGGGATGATGATGAAGACCTTCAATGAACATGACACAAATGACAAAATGAACATGAATGTATTCGTAATATAACGTGACATTTCCATTTATAGGTATATATGTAAATAAAACGTTTAAACTGCTAGAACGAATATTAGACTGTCAATTGGTCGAATTTGTTTCATTACAATAAATTGAAATATCACCCTACTCGTGCGTTAAGATGTTTTGAAAAGAATATCCGTTATCGTCAGATATTGACATGATATCACGACATATTTTTGTTTGTCTTTATTTGTTTTGTTTTTTTGTTTTTTTGGGTGTATGTGTTTTTAAAGTATGCGATATTTGGTAACAATGCAGAAGTTTCGGAAAACAATCTGTTTGTAGGAAATAGCTTTTTTCCCTGAAATTTCTCCTTTTCCTCAAGAAATCTGATATTCTTTTTCCGAGGCAGTCAAAATAAAATACATTACAATATGCATTTTCGTCATATATACATGAACTAGGATCCGGCATATTAAGCTTAAAGGGACACTGTCCGTAAGTAAGCAGATATTGAGCATAACCAAATAACTGTCTGACTTTTATTCAGTGAAATATATACATGAAAACATGAGGATAGACACTAAGAAGGATGTAGTAATACATTCGTGAGATTGAAAAAAAAAAGTTTTACTTATTATATGTAAATAAAGTGGGGCCCACAATAATTACCTTTTCTGCGATCACGTGACTTCCATAAGTGCATTAGGTTTTCATTATAGTATGTATAGCGTAATATGTATAGCCCGCTTAGGTCGGGAGCGTTGTCGACCACTTTACGCTCACGCACACTATTATTACTGCGAGAGTAATTTTAGTTTGGGCTGCGAGTTCAAACGCACAAAGCGGATTTCCTTTTTTTTGTACCGCGATTGAATTCCGTTAAACAATCTTGCTTTTAATTAGTAAATAGTCAATAATGTTTAGTATGCAATGTTTGCGAACATAATTAGTGTGTGTTTTATAAGCTAAAAGTTACGGACAGTGTCCCTTTAATTAATGTAAATGTTTTATATTTATTTTGTGATTAAATGTCTTCCTCTTTTTAGCATAAACACGTAAAAGACGGAAATTGTTTTTTTCGATATGTTTCTAAGTGCTTGCTTGGAGATGTAGAGAAGCACTCAGTGGTACGAAAAATTGTCACCAATCATATGAAGGAAACCCGATCAAAATACGCGGAGATGATTGTTAGTTCTTGTGATGAACATATGGACGCAATGAGCAATATTCCGTCAAACAATCTTGTGTTTTTTTCCCAGTAAATATTCAATAATGGTTGGTGTGTTATGTTTGTCAACGCAATTATTTTGTGTTTTATAAGTTACGGACATTGTCTCTTTCAATACCAAGACTGCTGCACAGAATTTGACTGAAGCACGACATGCGCTGTGAAACGGTACATACCGATCGGTTGATTCGATTCTGTAGTCTGACATCTGATTGGCTAATCGTAAGGTCAATCTGACGTGACATCCAATGCAGTGTTGTCAGATCCTTAGTAGTGTTGAGTATCGTAGCGTGATAATTTGTCTGTTTCTAATGAGATTGCAACTCAAATAGTACCTGAAACATTACAGGGACGATGATGAACGTGACACAAATGACAAAATGAACCTGAAGGCATTTGCTATCTAATGTGACATGCAAATAAAACGTTAATCTGCATGAACGAAAGTTTCAATAAAGTTACCTTTGGGATTTGTTTCATAACAAACAAATTAAATATCATTATTCTACGACAAATATATTGTCATTTTTGCAACACTTGCAACATATTAAAGGTTTATTTTATAAACAAATATACGCTGAAGCAATTATGTTGTTTAGGTTAGTAGTGTGTTAATATATATTATAATCGTCAAATTATACCGACATAATGCACAAGTCACTATATTAACCATTCAATGTATATACATAGCTAATAATTAATTATAACTATTTAAATTAATAATTAACAAATATTTCGTGAGGAAAGACGATTATATCCGGAAAATAACTTCCGTGGAACTTTTGCCGTAAAAATAGCACAAAAAAACACACTCGCAATCGTGGCACTTGTTAGCGCAGTGATCTACTCTAAAGAGGGAAACAAACATGAAAACGTGTAAGACAGGCGATAACTTTCATGCTTAGCCTTAGTTGGACAATAGACTTCGAACATTTTGTTCATCATATTTGTGTATTGACAATGATTGTGTCAGTGCAGGAACATTGCATTTTTCAATCAGTGATGTATTAGTCTTGTATTAGTAAGTTGTTTGAAGGGAAACTTTGAAATTACTGTGTAAAGGGAAAACGGGTAATGTTTTCTTTTTCATGCAACGCGTTTCTCAAATGTACATTGAAAAAACAAAAAAACAAAACAACATTAGCTATGCCATTGTATTGTGTTTGTCAACAAATCTTCAGATGGTGAACTCTGAAATCATCCACAATCCGAAAAAAAATGAGCTTAAAGGGGGGGGGGGGGGCGGGGGGGGCGGGGGGGGGAAAAGAGAATTTCTATAGGTAACTGTAAATCGCTGTTAGAAATACATTTGCACAAGGAAATTGAGATTATTAGTTTTTTGTCAAAGGATGAGGCCCGTCCCATAAAGAGTGTATACGGTAATAATGTAGTAAACATTATAACCGTTTTGCATTTTATGTGCACTTGTATATATGTTAAAACAACTATGTATAGATGGACTTTTTTAAAAGACCCGTGTTAACAATTAATAGTTTTTGTATTTTTAGCACAATATACTCAATTATCAATTATTTCTCTGCCAGTTTTTAGTAAATCTCAACTGCAAGAAACTCATCGGGACTTCAAAATTCAAAAATCGTTGTCATCTGTCAGTGTTTTTGATCACCTGAGCCGAAGGCTCAATGTGATGTTTTGGAATCACTCTTCGTCCGTCGTCCGTCCGTTGTCTGTCCGTCGTCGTCGTCATCTTTTGCTTCTGACGACTTTTTCCCAGAAACCGTTTGTCGGAATTCGATCAAATCTAATATGAATTCATTAAACTGGATTTTATAGTTGCACCAACAGCTAAGGTCACTTGGCGACATTTCAGCTTTTTATTGGTGGAGGAAGACCCCAGGTGCAAACCAGGGGATTTTTTCGTGCACGGGCACGCACCTGAGTAGAACCACCGACGTTCCGCAAGCAAGCTGGATAGCTTGATACTCATACTTAACAGTCCTGGCCCCATGGGAAATCGAACCCACAGCGGTGAGGGACATGTGATTTCAAGTCTGAGACCATTCGAACACGGACAACCCCAAGTTTATGTGAAGCATCATTATATGTTTGTTCGAATGGTGCACCTGAGGTCATAAATGCCCCCCGCAATGGGGCTTATCCGTTTCATTTAACAAATCTTAAAAAATCGTCTGCAAAAATACAAGATATAGAGCTATGATATTTTGCATGTAACATCGTCTTATGGTCCTCTAACTAGTTTGTTCTAATGGTGACCCTGAGGTCAAATTTGGACCCGCCCCAGTGGTCACATATTAAACATAGACTTATATAGGGAAACACTTCAACAATATTCATCTCTGAAACTACAATAGCCAGAGGTTTAATATTTTGCATTTACCTTAAGGTTATGGTCATCTACCAAGTTTGTTCAGATTTGAACATTTCCTGTTCTGCTTCCTTTTAGTGTATTTATATTCATTCATTCATAACCTTTCCTTATTCAAAATGAATCCGTACGGAACTCTATTATGCTCCGGATAAGATTTTTCAAAAAGGGGAGATAATTAAAAAAGTAGTGAAGCTAGAGTTATGGTTCCTATGAACTGCACTCCGTCTCATTATCCTTATCATTCACAGGAACTTTAATAAAGAATACTTTTTGAGTTATGCTCCGGACAAAAAGCGCACGGACGCACATACGGACGGACGGAAAAGGCGGTGACTATATGCTCCCCCATAATAAACAATCTAGTGTTTTTTTTAGTTACAATATATCTTATATCAAAAACTAAGGTAATAGTAAATGAAAAGAAAAAAACTATGATGGGGCCTCAATATAATCTCTCTGTGGTAATCAGTCAGCGAGAAGTAAGCAGTTAAAAAGCATGCTATCCATGACTTTTCAACGACTACAATCAGCTGGGAAATGTGTCTTTAACGGCGACCATGGAAAACACGTGACGCCAGGATATATTTAAACTCCTAAATAAACGACAACATATGGACCTTTATTATAACGCCTGTGACATATGCAAGTATTTTCTTTTCAAATACGTGAATCGTGTTGCATCTAATGCGTGTGTAAATATGTCGCCACATTAAAGCGTTTAAACAGGTGGTAAATAATCTCCACAAGCAATGTTATATATGTCATTACTAGCAATGAAACTATGATAAGGTCCGTAGATAGCGATATAGCTCCCAATTTATATATATATGTCACTGGGTGGTTTTATCTTATCTCAGTGCCATCACCAACGATAAACAATTTCAATTCAAGCATGCTACCAATTGTATAACATAGGCAACATGGTAAGCGTTTATTAACGAAGACAACTTACTTCCTTGAACCTCTTCGAACACATTCAATAAAAATGAACGCAAACAGCTCAGCCATGTAATGAACTGTAAATGCGCTAAATACACACAGTGGGTTATATAGTGATTGCCTAACCTTAAACACAGGATACGAGATAATATTCGGAAGTTTCAACTCAGTAACGAGAAGGTTACAGTAGTTGACACTGGAGTCAGTTGTGTTACAGTAGTTGACACTGGAGTCAGTTGTGTTACGGTAGTTGACACCTGAGTCAGTTGTAATTAAAACTTCCGTCCTTTGTAATTAATTGTAATTAGTGTCACTCATGTTTGATCGATGATATCGACTGATAATTAGTCTTAATTCATTGTTTGGTAAAAGCCGTGTATTTAAATATCGATAAATTCTATCTGTCGAGTAAAACATGCTTTGTTTTTCATGACCATAGTGTAATACATCCTTCAACACGCCTAACTAGTGTCTATATTACTGTTTACGCGGACGCAACGCAGGCAGAGACGAAAGCCGCATTTCAAATGAATAAGCCTGTTCCACTATACGCCAGCTGAAAAACTGCAGACAATAACGATAGTGTGCATTGTAGGTAACTTGATTATGTTAGACTTTTATTAGGTATGAGCTGTAGGTTCGATCCCTCAGGGGCCTAGGAATCTTTATGTGAGGAAGCTATCCAGCTGGCTTGCGGAACATCGGTGGTTCTACCCAGGTGCCCGCCCGTGCACGAAAATTGCCCGGAGGGGCACCTGGGGTCTTCCTCCACCAATGGAAGCTGGAAAGTCGCCATATGACCTTAGCTGTTGGTGCGACTATAAACTCCAATTCAATCAATTATTAGGTATGAAAAAAGGTCTTACTGTATATGTATTTTATGAAATTCAAAAGACACAAAAACAAACTGTCTTACCGCATTTGTACGTATCACCGTTTATATATCTATATGTTTCTGGAATACAAACGTGACAACTAGAACAGGTTTAGCAGTTTACACTGAACAGTTTGAACTTCATTTCCTGAAAATATTTCACCCTTAAAATTAATAGGTCGAGGACATGGTTTATGTTATATCTTAAGTCAGTATATTTAGTATATGAATTATTCGATACAATCGTGGAATATTACGAATTGAGGTGGGTGTGGGGGGGGGGGGGGGGGTGGGGGGGGGGGTGTTGGGGTGGTAAAAGGAGACGTTTGAATAATGAAATAAAACAAACATGTCACTGTACTAGTTGTTTTTTTGAAAAATGCAAAATTATTGGATTTTGGAGCAACACTTTGTCTTTAACTGTATGCATCTACATCGGATGCCAAGGTTTATCGGATGTCTCCAAAAGGTTTGATGGCTTATTTTTTTTAAAAAAGAAGAAATATACTTTTTACAAGATTTTCATTTGCTACCGAAAGATGAACCATATATTATATCACTATGGAGGTTATGACTTTATTATTAATTCAGTCTCGTCAAGCGAGAGGTGTTGCCTTTCTTTTTAATAATACTTTTAAATATAATTGCATAACAAGAAGAAAATAATGCAAAGCATCAGGACGGCACAGAATGTTTCAACAGGAGTAAAGAAACTTGTATTTATTTTCAAATTTGTATTATATAACAACAAAAATGTAGAAATATTTAAAAAAGTTATATGGCAACAGTAAGCAATATTAATTTGAGAACAAAGCCACATACTTAAGATATCACAACATATTTAAGGGTTTGCATTAATTGCTGATGATATTTATTTCTAGAATGTTATGAAGATGTTCAAAATGTTTAGGTAGTTTGAATTAGGTAAAATAATAAATCAAAAAAGAAGCTGATATGATCAGTGAATTGTGTACTAAGACAAATGGATTGGTACCCGTTTCAACAGTTAACAATTCATCGAGACAAGGCAACTGAAACATCAAGTGGTATCAAGTGCCCCGACTGCGAGTGTGTTTTTTTGTGCGATGTTTACGGCAAAAGTTCCACGGAAGTTATTTTCCGGATATAATCGTCTTTTCTTACGAAATATTTGTTATTAATTAATTTAAATAGTTATAATTAATTATTAACTATGTATATACATTGTAATGGTTAATATAGTAACTTGTGCATTATGTCGGTATAATTTGACGATTATAACATATATTAACACACGACTAACCTAAACAACATAATTGTTGTTTCAGCGTATATTTGTATATAAAATAAAACTTGGATATGTTGCAAGTGTTGCAAAAATGATTATATAACTGTCGTAGAATAATCATATTTATTTTTTTTGTTATGAAACAAATCCCAAAAGTAACTTTATTGAATCATTCGTTCATGCAGTTTAACGTTTTATTTGCATGTCACATTAGATAGGAAATGCCTTCAGGTTCATTTTGTCATTTGTGTCACGTTCATCATCATCTCTATAATGTTTCAGGTACTATTTGAGTTGCAATCTTATTAAAATCAGACAAATTATCACGCTACGATACGCAACACTACTAAGGATCTGACAACACTGCATTGGATGTCACGTCAGATTGACCTTACGATTAGCCAATCAGATGTCAGACTACAGAATCGAATCAACCGATCGGTATGTACCGCTTCACTGCGCATGTTGTGCTTCAGTCAAACTCTGTGGAGCAGTCTTGGTATTGAAAGAGGCAATGTCGCTAACTTATAAAACACAAAATAATTGCGTTGACAAACATAACACACCAACCATTATTGAATATTTACTGGGGAAAAAACACAATATTGTCTTTGACGTGTTTATATTTTAAAAGAAGAAAACGTAAGTTAACTCATTCAGGCTATTCCTTGCAAATTTGCTTGAATTTGGTAAACAAATATGAACTGCCTTTTCTAACTATAGCGGACTTGTTTTTTGAGATATCTTAAGGTAAGTATATGACTTACGTTCCGTTTTGTAAAATCGCTTATAATGTCAGTACAGACTAGTTAATGCAAAAAAGAGCAAGACATTTAATCGCAAAATAAAAATAAAAAACATTTACATTAATTAAGCTTAATATGCCGGATCCTAGTTCATGTATATATGACGAAACAGCATATTGGAATGTATTTTATTTTTACTGCCTCGGAAAATGAATATCAGATTTCTTGAGGAAAAGGAGAATTTCAGGGGAAAAAACTATTTCTTACAAATAGATTGTTTTCCGAAACTTCTGCATTGTTACCAAATATCGCATACTTTAAAAACACACACACAACAAAAAAAAAACAAAAAAAAAATGTCGTGGTTTCATGTCAATATCTGACGATAACGGATATTGTTTTTTCGAAACATCTTAACGCACGAGTAGCCTAAATAACATAATTATTGGTTCAGCATATATTTGTTAATAATATGAATGAACACATGCCGTTTGTTGTGTTTTGCCAGCGTTATAAAAGGACTTTATATGCGTCGTGGAAATGGGTGATATTTCAATCTATTGTAATAAAAACAATTCGACCAATGGACAGTCTAATATTCGTTCTAGCAGTTTAAACGTTTTATTTACATATGTACGCATAAATGGAAATGTCACGTTATATTGCAAATACATTTATGTTCATTTTGTCATTTGTGTCATGTTCATTGATGGTCTTCATCATCATCCCCGTATTGTTTCAGATGCTACTTGAGTGGTAGCAGAAAACAATGGCATTGGCTACAGCGAATAATGAAATGTTAACAATAGAATTTGCATCAACTTTGCAATATTGCTGGTGAAAAAGGTTCTAGGCCCATTCTGCATATTTATACCTCGATTTAAATGGAGAGGGTGGCCTTGAACGTTCATTCCTGTTGGTGCCATATAACGTTGATGTGTCGTGCAGCGTTAAACCCAATTCAACAACATAACTCGTTGAAATGCAGCTAGTACTATTATATTATGTTCATAATATAAATTAACATGTTAGTGCAGTTACCTCCCTTAGTAATTATATCTTTGTTAACTAATTAATTTAGTGTAGTTACCTCCCTTAGTATACATTTCGCCATTTAGAAATTGACCTTGTCAACTTTTTCGATTAGTTCTTTGTTCTTCAATGAATCAGATTGATGGAACTTTTGGAGAATATAAAACGCTTACAATTAACGACAAGGTATGAACTTTTTTATATTGTTTACTTAAATATTGTCGATTTTTATATTACATATTGCTGTAATAAATTGGCTCCTATGCAGTTTTTTTAATTATTCTGACGTTCTAGGTCTAATTACACTAAATCAACAGTATGTGCTCGCCTGGTGCAGTCGAAAGTAGTTCTGTATTAAAGAGTGCTAATCTTTCTTTCTTTAAAAACTTTTTTTAGTGCAGTTTCCTGTTATTTTTTGGCTTTAACTGTATTCTGGACATGTTATTGATATTTGAAAATGCAGCTCATCATGTTTTTGACAGTTTTTGATATACATTTGAGAAGTGAAAGTAGACAGGGTATGAAATTGCAAGGGGTAAAAATAGTGTTGACCTTTGACCCGGTGTTAGTATACAACTGAAGAAATGTTTCTTAGAAGGTATTAAACCCCCTATTTCATTGTTGATGTTTAATCGCAGACATGTTTATTTGCATGATAAAGTAAGCTTCCAAGAATTCTAACGAGGTTTGAGTTTTTATCAGGTTGTCAACATTCTAACTTTACTATGGAAAGGGCAATGGAGACTCATTTACACTATTATAACTTCTATGTAACTGCATATACGCATAATTTCCTTTGCACAAAAGCCGACTGGAAAACCCGCTCCAACACCCATGTGACTTTCGAATGATATTGAGCAGCTTATCAGACTCTTGACGGACATAATTGCCGCGATTTCATTGGCCAATGGACACACGTCTGACGGTCGTTTCAGGATAAGTTGTTTTCAAACGGTGTGAAATGCGCGTGTGGGTTAATTAGTTGTTTATTGAAATAATGCCACAAATTAAGCTGCCTGGGGCGAGATTGTTGATTGTACCGAAAGTTGTTTGATCTTATTAACAAGTGGCGAAAGACAGCGGCCAGTTTTATTCAGTTATCAGAATGAAATTCTGATATGGCTAGTTTGCCACTTGATTCGTTCTGAAATGGTGATGTCCGTCGGGCAAGTGGCGGGCAACCAGATTTGCAAAGGTCACTTGCCCGCACCCAACATCCACTTGCCTGGGGCGTCGGGCAACCGTTTTTCCGGAACCCTGAGTTGTCTGAAACGGGTTGAAAGTATATAGTAATGTAGTGCCCACATAGCACCATTTATAAATTTAAAATTGATCCTGTTAAATGTACAATTGAAGATTATTTTCGTTAAATTTCTCGGACATGTATACATTATGAAGTCTGCAATACGCTCCGCAGCACGCAACAATCCATACAGAAATAACACCTAAAAGCGGTCGATCAGATGCTCGATTTTTGTGCAGTGCCTGTGATAAACTGTTAAATGTAACTGCCATTGGCGAGCTAGCCAAAAAAGGACTGTTCGGAAAGACAAAGAAGGGACATATTTCAGTAGGAAAAGGAAACAGTCTTCGAAATACAGCTTCGAAACTCCAAGTAAAAAATCGAAACAGTCGACAAGTACTAAGTCGTTTCATTCTCCGAGGATTGGACATTCTCCGAGGGTTGGACATTCTCCAAGGGTTGCCACACAAAAGAAGGTATTTCTATATGTTGTGCAATTTGTTTATAAGTGACAGCATTGTTTGCAGACGAAAACACTTCTTATAACGTGTAATGTAAAACAAGCGTTCGTCATAGTACATTATGATTCCAGTCATATTATAATCAATAGGGGAGCGTTAATTATACAAATGTGACCAGCACTATATGCTATTTGAATTATTGATTAAATTAGTATGATAAAACATGTGTTAGATAATGTAATGCTCTCGTTATAACTGACACGTTCATAATCAAGACCCATTCGACCCCATACATACTATTAACAACTGGAACAAAATGCGGTGTCGCCCTTCGTTAAATTCGTGTAAAAATAATAAAAAAATAAAATATGAAATAATTAGTGCAAAAAATAAATAAATAAAATATGACTTTTTTATTAAAAAAATACATATTAGCCTAACGGCAGTACCAGTCAACATAACTTGATTTTTTGGATCCGCCACTGTTAATCAGCTAAAAGAGGCGATTTGGAAAAGTGATTATACAGAAAACAAATCACAATGTGTTTCAGTTTCATGAAATATGCATAAAAAGTACACTTTTATTTTAAAAAAAAAATGGTACCTACATCCCGTCCAGTTATGCACATTATACAAATGAAAAGACACGCACACACGCACACACACACACACACACACGCACACGCGCACGCGCGCACACGCACGCACACGCACGCACATTTTTAATAATTGATTATATTCCACCTATATAACATTTAAACGTGTGGTGGAATAATGAATGAATGAATGAATGTTGTTTAACGGCTCATCAACACAGTATAGATTATTTAGAGCCGCCCCAGATACATAGGAATCCGGGAACCTGCCCTACTCTTATTATCGAATAGATTCCTATGGTTCTTTAACGTGCTCGGAAGATAGACCGATACACGGGACCGCCCGGTTTACGTCCCCATCCGACGGACGAGGCTAAGTTAAAGTGTCTTGCCCGACGGAACTCAGTGGCACCACGGAGGATTGTACCCCGGGCCTCCGGTTACAAATCCGCCGCGCTACCGCTTGCGCCACGCCAGCCATAGAATAAATGAAATAATAAATAAATAAATTAAATTAATTAAATAAATAAAACAAATAAAATAAATAAACTAGATTAAATAAAATTAATAAAATAAATGAAATAAATAAAATGAATAAAATAAATAAAATAAATAAAATAAATAAAATAAATAAAATAAATAAATTCAATTAAATAATTAAATAAATAAACTCAATAAACTAAATAAATAAATAAATTAAATAAATTACATCAATAAAACAAATAAAATAATAAATAAATAAATTAAATCAATTAAATAAATAAAACAAATGAAATAAATAAATAAATAATCAATCAATCAATCAATCAATCAATCAATCAATCAATCAATCAATCAATCAATCAATCAATCAATCAATCAATCAATAAAAATCAATAAAATAATTAAATAATTAGATAAAATAAAATAAATAAACTAAATAACTAAATAAATAAAAATGAATGAATAATGGAATGGAATGGAATAAGTAAAAGTTACCAACAATTTGTTTTTCCATTATACACACACAATAGGCATTATTTCTGTCATAATCTAATATTTTACGTGTTTGCTGTTTTGTTTTAGAAATTTGTATATCCCGTCGAAAACATTGTTGGCCCATCCGAGATTCACGTTGAATCAGAGCCGGACACAACGAAAGAATCAGAGCCAGAATCCAGCAGTGTAAGTGCATCAGACAATGAATGGTCAGATTTGGACGACACAGAAAGTGATCAATCAGCCTCGGACCAGTTTGACCAAGTGGAGCCCGATCCACCAACGGAGCACCCATATGGTATTTAATGCTTCATGAAAATATATCTAGAAACTATTCTAAAGTAAATATTAATGTTTGCTTTTAATATTTAACTTCAATCTTGTCGTATTGTTTATTAAGGTAACTAAAGATTTGCATTTATGCATTGAAATAAGATTTGCATCACGTTAATACAAGAACAATTTCTTTTAACAAAAAAGGAACAATTTAATGCAATTATCATTGTTGCAGGATACTCGATTTGTTGGGACAATGTTGGACGCCAAGTTAAAGCTCGACACCAGACCAGAAACCACGGCAACAAATATCTATATTGGGCGTTGGCTTATATAGCAAAGCATAAAGTGGATACAACTCTATTCATCGATGAGAATGTTGTACTGGCTGAGGATGTAGCTGAACAAAATTATTTCTTGACAGAAGTAGACCTAAAGACAGTTAAAGAGAGAATGATGAACGTGGTTATGAAGATATTGACGAAATACATAGCCAGCTTGAAACCACTGACTGACATGGTTGACGAACACATTGTACACGAGCACTTCAATGAATCAAAGAAAAAAGCCAAGTGGTAATATATAATTATTATTTATAGGGCTTTTAATTTACTGAATTAAGATATCTGTTCCCATCAATGTCAACTTAAGCTATATCTGAATAAATTTTAAATTTAGCACAGCAAATAAAAAATAATGTCTCCGTAAGACATGTGTAAATTGAATAGAATAGAATCAATATAAATGGAAGTATATTATTAATTTCTTTATGAGTATTCATGTATTGCTCGTGGTAATATTTTCAGTTCAACATCGGCATTTTGTCTGAAAATCCGTCCTCTACAGCTGGCGTCATTAATATACTGACCAATTTGCACGAGTATGTACCGAGGAAAGACGACGGAATGTTGTATCCATTGATAACCTGGGGTGACGGATTATCTTGTGAAAGACATGTAGACGCTCAAAATGCCAGATCTAATGCTGCCACTAGCCTTGAAAGACTAGAAGGGCTGGAACCGTCCCCGCAGGAGTTCCACAAGAGAATGCTTCTGATACAAGTAATTTAACCAATGTACTGTAAATATAATGTAATTACAGGTTTTAATGACATTAACATGAACTGCCTAACAAATCAATTTTTTAAATATGGTTACAGTAACTACAACTGATGAAAATCGTATTTCTGTGTATGTAATTGTTGTTATGATCGTAGCATGCCTGTTTTGTTTAAGTCTAATAATTCATGTTTCAGGACACTATGAATCTTCTGTTTGACGGAAAAAACGCCAAAGACAAGGGAACGTTATTCCATTTGAAGAACGTATTCAACCAACGATCCGTCAGCAAAAATGTGTCTGAGACATTCAATTATGTGAGTGACTTTTTGAAGTTTACAACGGAGGGATACATTGTTTTGTTTGCTATGGACATCCTACAAATAGAAGAAATCGATGACGAGATAGAGGAAGACTTTGACAGCATGTCAGATGCTAATAAACGAAATACTTACAATCTATTTCCGCGGACATAGTGGAGAAGATATGGTGTCCGCAAACGAAAAACAAGCCTCTTCAGAGCGACGACGATTCGTACGAGTTTTGCATTTGCAAAGAAGGTTAGTTAAAGGGACACTGTCCGTAACTTTTAGCTTATAAAACACCCAATAATTATGTTCGCAAACATTATACACTAAACATTATTCAATATTTACTAACTAAAAGCAAGATTAACGGAATTCAATCGCGGTACAAAAAAAGCAAATCCACTTCGTGGGTTTGAACTCGCAGCCCAAACTCGCAGTAAAAATAAGTGTGCGTGAGCGTAAAGTTGTCGGAACTCGCTCCCAACTGAGCTAAGCGGGCTATACATATTACGCAATACATACTATGGTGAAAACCTAGTGCGCTATGGAAGTCACGTGAACGCATAAAAGGTAAATATTGTGGGTCCGACTTTATTTACATTTAATAATTAAAAAAAAAAAATTCAAACTCACGAATGTATTCCTGCATACTTCTTAGGGTCTATCCTCATGTTTTCATGTATACATTTCAATGAATAAAAGGCAGACAGTTATTTGGTTATGCTCAATATCTGCTTACTTACGGACAGTGTCCCTTTAAATAATGAGTAATGATAAAATATATAATAAACCATTGGTAGAACTATATATTATATAGTCCTTGTTAAATATGGACTCATACGCATAAGATTAAACATGAAGACGCAGTTTGATCTACTCCGTTCTTAAAAAGTAGTAGAGGTGCGCGGTATTACCGGTAAAATGGTTAACACCGGTACTTAGCTTGGGCGGTACGCTCCGCGGTACGTTTGGATCCGTACCGAAGGCACAAACGATAACTCTACGTCACGTGACGGGACTATCTGTGACCAAGAAATATACGGAAATTACCGAAGAAAAAAAACGTTTTATGTCTCTAATTCACGTTTGTTTGCTGATTCTTTGCAAATGTAACACAAAACAACATTTAAACAATGAAAGAAACAACCATAGCCAATCTCATTAAAAAAAAAGTAAATAAAAACAATTAACGATAATAACAAACTGTCAAATGGTAATTTTATGGCTACTTATGGAGAGTAGTCCAAATAGTATGTTATCATGCAGTATATGAATCTCGCCGATAATGTTTGCGCTTTTTCTAGAAGACCTAGAGTTATATTTATATACACGTATTAACAGCGGACTTTCATTTAATGATATATTTCTTATCCTTCTGCTTTTTGCCGATGACATGATTTTAATAGGCACAAGTATAGAAGACCTGCAAAGTAGTCTAAATAACTTATATAACTATTGTGAAACATGGAGCCTAGAGGTAAATACAGATGAGACTAAGGTGGTGGTCTTTCGTAACAGAGGAACAACCAGAGTTACTGAAAATTGGTCTTATAACGGTACCATTCTCGAAGTGGTCGACGACTTTCACTATTTAGGAGTTGTGTTCAACTATACAGGGTCGTTTACGCTTAACCAACAAACATTATGTGGTAAAGCGCTTAAAGCTATGAACCTTCTATCAACAAATATAAAGAAATATGTGGTTTAAACCGAAAACAGCTTTACAATTGTTTGATGCTTTTGTAGGTTTTATTCTTAATTACGGCAGTCAAGTGTGGGGATTTACTAAATCCAAGGAAATTGAAAGAATTCACTTAAAGTATTGTAAACAAGTTCTTGGTGTAAAATTATCGACAAGTAATGCAGGGGTATATGGGGAATTGGGCCGTTATCCGTTATATATAAATAGACATGTTTGTATCATTAAATACTGGTTAAGAGCGGTCAATACTGATAACGTTATTTAAAACACGTGTATGAAAGCGCAAAATCTGACTGTGAAAAGGGATTAAAAAATTGAGTGTCAAAAGTCAAGTCATTACTAAATAGTAGTGGTTTCTTGTATGCATGGCTTGACCCAAGCTCATTAAATGCAATACATTTTGTACCTATATACCAACAACGATTAATAGATAATTATGTCCAAAACTGGTCAACCGACCTTGAAACGAATAGAGTGTTAACTCTTTACAAATCTGTTAAACATAATTTTGAATATGACAATTATCTAGATGTATTGCATACCAGGCGCGATCGCAGTGTGGTAACCAGATTACGCTTGTCCTCTCATAGTTTAAAGATTGGGACAGGGAGGTATTCTCGTGAAAGGTTAGAAAGACATGAACGGATATGTCAAATATGTAACACTAATGATATAGAGGACGAGTTCCATTTTGCGTTAATATGTCCTGTTTATAATACAATCCGATGTAATATATAAAACGATATTATAGCCATAGGCCTAGTATGTTTAATTCATTGCTCTCCTTCAGTCAACAAACAAAAAAGATGTTATCAATTTTAGCAAATACATCTCAGAAGCTTTCTCTTTAAGACGTACCATGATAAATAACTTATAATCTCGTTCATCCTCACTATAATACAATTGTTCTATTGTACCGTATTAGATATTAGATTTTGATTCCTATATATATATTTTTTTTTTTCTCCATGATTATATTTCCTTTTTTTCTTCTTCTTTTTTCCCATATTAATGCATAAATTAATGAACCTGTACTAATCTTGTTATTGTGGTCAAATTATATTTGTAAAATGTATGTTTATATTGATGAAAAACTAGTAATAGTTTAAGTCAATAAAATTTCTCTTCTTCTCTATGAATTCAGGTTTTTGCAGCTACACAACTAATTACGGTATACATGTTACGTACCGCCGGTATTTTTATAAGAGAAGGGGCGGTAGTATTTGCTAAAACAATCGCGGTATACCGCGATACTTTATAAGTAGGTTATAAGGCAACTGCAACTGTTGTAGCGACTATTTCATAATACATATCGTATACTATTGAATCTTACTCAATGGTATTACATTGAAAAAGCTGGAAGTGATAATGTTCATTGTGAATATACACGCAGTGTCCTTAAAAAATATATTTTTTATTTCGTGTATATTTTCTATGCATTTTGCAATATTCTATTTCTTTCTTTTAGACTTAGACGTGAGGGTGAACCCATGGATCCGTGTGGACCGACCATACGGGATGTGGCCGCGGTACATGGTTCCATTATTCGTGTATGGGTCTGACGGATGAGAAATTCTGAAGAAGGTACATATATGATACATTGCATTATTGATTAAATGTGTATTGCAAGAGAAAACCTTTTAGATTTTAACGTATGCTATAACTCCTCAAAAAATAATTGCAAACAAAAGCTAGTACTCATTTTGCAAAGTGAAAGAATAGCCAAGTGATCAATGTTAACTCTTTAATTTTGTAATCAGATTGAAGAGTGGTACTGTTCCGCAGACTGCAGGAAACCGTCGAAAAGGAAATCAACAAGGAAAGAAGGAAAGAGGGAAAGTCAAGGTCACGTCCTAAGAGTGATGAGGACGTCGATCGAAAGTGTCGAGTATACGAAGACGTTATAGGCTGAGAGGTTGTAAATGACTAGATAAGGGAGAAAGGCAGTCAGGGAAAATGATTGCCCTATGATGATGCTCTATTTCGAAAATGACCTTCCTCTATTTCATAGAAACAACCATATCAAGTATTTTAATACTTGGACACGGCTTATTTCAGGTAAATTTATAGTAAATATGTTAATGGAAATACGGCGTTTTGGATATATTTAATACAATCGATTTATTAATAATTTACAAACCTGCTTTCCCTATAATAAAATAGAATTATATTTTTTCGTGATTTTTTCAAATGGTCTCATAATTTTTATCATAAAATTTGAATCTACTCTTAATGCATTATAAGCACCAGTTTGTACGCAGTCGGGCAACAACATGCTTTGAACTGTTTAAAATAATTATTAATAATATGTTTTAAAAATATGCAGTTTGTATAGCTCAGCTTAGGGAAGGGGAGGCATGCAGACTTTACAAATATAAAACGTGTGTGTTCGTCAAAACTAGTGATTTTTACACGTAACACACGTCAAACAATATAGATAACATTCGGATTTTTTACTTTCACTATGAATTACTTTAAGACAGCTGTCACGTCCATTGTATCTATTTTGATGTAGTTGTTGAAGTATCTGTCATATGCTCATGAGTCTTGTCAGACTTAAAATGCATGAACTATTATGATTATTGTAAGGTCTCGACGGGATGCCCTCGACCCGTATTAGACCTATATTGACGAGATAAAAAACATAACAAAATTCTATGATGCACATTACATGTATACCTGAGTATGTCCTTGTGTAAAATACTGATACTTCTTCAAACTAACAAATTGCAGTTTTCATTGTAGGACTGAATGGTGGTTGCCTGAACGTTTACGCCAGGACATAATCTGGAATAGAAACGGGAATCTGAACGGTGGAGTAGGGAAAGAATGACGAGAGGGACCTCGTTAACGAATATCAAACAAAGAATTTAAAGGTAAACTAACTTTGATCCTAGCGCTGCATTTAATACAATGAAACTACATGAAATGAGACCGTATTTCCGACTTTCTCCTTGTCACTTGTACATAAAACTATGATATTTGTTCATTCAGATAGTATTAAGTCTGCAGGGTAGGCAAACTGACCGAAGCACATTACAGCGTCACGGAAAGCTGACCGGAGGAGTTTGAAGATATCTGGAGTGATGTATTCCTCACATGCAGACAGTGCGGGATAGGAGGATATCGACAAAAAAGGCGATGACGGGAAAAAAGACATTAGGTGCTTATGTGCAGTTGTTATTACCAGAACATTTAACGAAGTGCTTCCGGGTCGGTGTCACAACTCATTCCAAATATGTGTAGTGGAGTGGAAATGTAAGGACTACGACGACTAAAATACTTTGCTAAATCAAAGGTTAAGGCAAAGAAACTGGACAGAAGAAGAAGAATTGTTGCAAACTCGAACTTGTATGAATGGTAAATATAGGAGTGTATGTTAATGGCATTGATATAGATGTTTGTGTTTTAAAGTGTATTTTAGGAGCAGAAGAAATGTAAAGATATGTGACTTTATATGGATGTTACTGGGCATATATATTGTGTCTTACGAGTTTAACTAAGGGTAAAAAAAAAATAGACTGACTTTTATGTGGAAGATACGGAGATAATGAATACTCGTTAATGTAGTGGATGTTAATGGGATTGATACTAATACAGTGGACATTTAGTAAGAGATAGTGCAAGTGTATGGAATAGATGTTTTAAAAATTTGGGACATTATTCCATGGTGCGTGTTGTGTACACTTTCTTTCAGGCTTAGCCTATCGTCGAATATGCGGCGATATATGGCTTATTGACCCCCCCCCCCCCCCCCCCCCAACCACCCACCCCTCCCTCGACCCCCCAACCCACCAACCTATACCACCAACACACTCCCTCTCCCCCAGAGTTTATGGGATGGCGAGTTGCCGTTGTCGTCGTCGTCCGTTAATTTTGCTTGTGAACACTCTTGCACTTTCATTATAATATTCGGATCCTTTACAAAACTGCTAATTTTCTAATATTTTATATCTCTTTATTATCGATTTAAGAATGAAGCAGAGTATTGTTAAATAATTAAACGAATAAAACAAGTTATTTTATCAATGCTATAATATACACAAATATTACTTTTGAAACGGCATCAAATATGTGTATTTTAAACACACGTACAAAATGTTATACGATTGTAACAATATAAAACAGTTCCATTCTATTCTATCGACGGTGCATGGTAGGTTGCGTATGGTGAACTAATAATGCGCATGGACCTCCGGTTAAGAAGTTCAAACAAGATGGCGTAACGTTCGATAATTCGGGAAATATGTGAATATAATCCGGATAAGTTTGGATAATCTGGGATATTTCATCGTGCAGGTAAATTTTGTAGACACTTATCGACTCAAAAAAAATCTTCTTTCAACCTTTGCATATATATACAAACGATGCTGTATAAAAGCGGTGAACCTCCCAACTCAAAGATTCCGTGGGAAAGTTCAGTCGTAAATGTGCTATAATCAATGCACGATGATGCTCGACCAATACGAAAAATTTCAAAGAGCATTAAACGTGTATTTTAACACACTAATATTGCTGTGTATGGTCGGATGTGGTTCATAAAGTAAAACTGGTAGTTTTTTGAGCTGGCTAGTTGTTTGCCTCACCTCCCCACCAGGGGGATTTTGTAGGGTATGATTTTCTGAAAGAACATAAATTAAGCTTCCAATGAGACATGTATTGTGCCATCTGAGCGTTGGGGCTTTAGTGAGTTTGGGGAAAACGTTGCGTTTTTCACGAAAAATCGCCAAAATCTGGAATTATGTTTTCAGAAAAAGAATGGATATATTAGAACAAATTGAATTGATGGAACGCATCTCTACGTGTCCCACCATATAATGTATGGATCCGATACTTAAATATTGGAGATTTTGGGTAAACATGTCAAAAAATTGAATAAAATCGCTGATTTCTGTAATACATTGGGGGTATTTAACTAATCAATTAGAAATATATCTAATACCATAGAACAAAAATAGTATTGTACCTTTTTGGGCAGGGTAAGGTCAGTGATTAAACAGAAAAAAGTTCCAAACCGCGTGATTTATTGGAAATGCCTAAATTTTGGGGGCGAAAATGTGTATATTTGTCAAAAATCGCCGGAATATGGTATTATTTTTTTAAATAAGTTTGACATAAACTTATCAAATTGAAACAATAGCATGTTGCACAGATTTACATATTCAAGTTTGTCTTCCTGGCATCATATAAATATGAAAAAGGCACAGCCTTAATGGGGATGTATCCAGCTTGTGTGTAATTAACTAAGGATGTGGCTTGGCAAGTTTTGACATTTCAGTTAAGAATTTTATTTTTTAAATCATAGTTATATTTGACACAGAATTGTTTCATTGTTTTACAATCTAATAGATATGGATATAAGGTAGATTAGATGGTAACATATCAATTTTTATGCGTCATTTGTGATCA